>JANBPU010000029.1:10345-130020 GCA_027575805.1 Mycoemilia scoparia | reverse complement strand
TCCTCTTAGGAGTGAACTCAGAAGGGGCGAAAATGACAATTCTAGCCTTAAACGTCAACGCAGTCTCCCAAGCTGTGCTATCGGTGATGATATTGGCAGTACTCTGGGTTATCCCTTGGGTAGTAGGATCAAAAGATCTCGTACTATCTAGAGGATGGTATCCTGACAAAAACTTACAATTTCAAGAAACTTTTTTTCATTAATTAATTATTGTATAGATTATACTTTTGTTTTATACAATGATTTATATATTATAATTATTAGCATTTATAAATCTGTATAGAGTTACTGGGTGTCACATTATCATGGACTGAACCTGTGAATAAGCCAGTCTATAAGGTGGTGTATAGTCTCTGACAAAGCAATTGAGTTTCCAATACATTTCTTTATGTGCCTGTAATCACTAAATGACTAGCATCAGTTAGATTTAGTGTTTGCCTTTCTTACAGATATATTAAAGCAGTCAGCCATTCGCTAGGTTAAGCGGTGGTTTACTATATCAATCATTTTATCCTATGAAAATGTCTAAACTAAACTTTGCTAGAGAGCAGCATTCCAAACAAAAACAGTGCACATGAGAATTCCAATTCTTTATAATAATTTATATAAAAGGTTACGAATATCAATGCGACTCTACATTTTCAAAAAAAACACACACACAAAATATGCAGGACATGTGTACGTAGAGTAGATTCAATTTGGTTCTAGTCATTACTATCTAAATATTCTACTTGGCCTAATTCGTCTACATAAATACTCTCCTTTCCTTTATAAAACTGCCATCGTATTTATATACCCTTTTTCATCCTCATCTTACACACAGTATTCACCATTTTCAGCACAAAAGATTACTCACAAAATTTCTGTTATACCATAAAGGTCGAATGCATAGAAAAATGTTTGCCGATAGAGAACATAAGGATGTTTCTGGCAAAACCACAAATGAAAATGTTGTTGCTGATAGTATAGAGATGTTTGTTAATAGCATGCCATATGGGTAGTTATATTTGGAATAGCCAAGTACAGGTAGTGCATAGCGATGTATTCATCAATGAAAATATAAGCTAGCCAGTATGCAAGGTGAAGCTGGCCTACTAGTAGAACTTAGCCCTTCAAAAATAACTACTCATATAGTTGGCTATTGGAACAATACCTAAAGGTCCAACATTTTTTCCCTAACGTTTGTGAAAATCTGTCAAAATAGTTACTAGTGTGGGGACAAAATTCTGTACCTGGTCATCATGCCTATAAAGCCAATTTTTTGCAAGTAGATTGGCAAGTTCCACAATTTTTACTTTTTTACCAAAAATTATATTTGTTATAACAGGATTTACGTTCAAAAATTGGACTTGATAGTCTAGTGTGGCAATCCATATCTACAGCCACTATAATAACAAAAAATGTTTTGGTAAACATTTACAAAATCCAGAGAGAATTGTAGCTATATTGGTTCAGAAAAAAGGTATAAATAGTACAGCCATTCCCTTCTAAAAACAGTCATGTTATCCACCTGTTCCACCTGTTCCAACTCATCCAATGTCTTCTCACACACCACCTTCCATGCCAGAGCTCATGCCACAGAGTAGTACCCAAGAAGCATATCCAGACATACAAGACTTTGAGTCTTATGTGAATGGTCACGAGACGAACTCAACTCAAGGAAAAGCTGTCTTGGACTCTCTCAAAGAGATTCAAAAGATGTTGAAGCACTTCATTATTGATGGTGCATTAACTGACTCAAAAGATGAATTAGAGTACAGGAAGAAAGATGATATCAAAAAACTCTCTACAACATTCAATAATAATGTTGATGGGAAAGACTTGGAGTTCATATTCACGGCTATTTGTCTATTAGCTAAACATGTTAACAACAATATGATAGCCAGAATTGCTACTACCAAACGTCTTGTGAAGAAACTTTCCGAACTTTTGACAGATCCAGATCTAGATGATGATTTTTTTCTTCAAGGCAAACTATCATCGGTCAAAAATGCTGCTGGTGCTTTGGAAAAATGTTTGGAAGATATAAAAGGAACAATTGACAATTTTTTTGAAAGGGTGAGTGGTTCAAACGCTGGTTTAAGCCTTTATAGGGTAATGGTGGATCGTCTCTATGGTTATTCAATTGAATTTGGATTGGAAAACTATAAATTTACCACATCCTATGCCAACTGTTTGAAGGCAATTGAGTCCTATATTTCAGAGAGTGAAATCTAATGCAACGAGAATCTTCGTTATTTGAAAGAACTCCCTTTTTCTTTTTGATATCATTTTAAAGCATTCCAGAAGCCATGCCATTGCGCAAACTAGCTTCTTGATCAAATAAAATAACAGTCAAAAAGATATGTCTGCATTTTGTATGCTACAAACAATTAAAAAGTGACAGATTTGGTTCATATACTTGAACTTTATTTTTATAAAAATTAACCAGTCGGGGGTTTTTTTCCATCAAAATTCTTATAAATGTTTCTACTGCTCATAGGTATCGTTACAATACAAAATCACAAAATAACTACCCATATGGGCAATAATTTTTGAAGGGTAAAAGTTCACTAGTAAAACTGGACATCCATTTGGCTGTGATTTCCCCTATAATCACTGGTCCCCAAAATTCACCCTTCAAAAATTATGATCCATATGGTCAGAATTCACAAGAATTTAGGCAAAATGAGTCCTCAGAAATTGGAAATCAAATTTATGGTAGGGGGAAATGAATCCCAGATTTTGGCCCAATCGCAAGTCAATTTGCTATGCAATTCTTTGGGGCCCTTTTTGTCCAAGGTGGTGTGAAACTTGACCAAATCACCAACTTGATTTAGATTTAACTAAATAGTATAAAACATAAACATCTGCCTATTGTCTTTTGGCAGACCAAAACACAACATAATTGAAGCCTATTCACTTCGTTCCTCTTTACTGCTAACAATTTATTTACTTCCGATGGAGGATATACTTCCTACAGAGATCAAGGCCAACATCTGCCGGTATTTTAACCGCCGTATAGATAAAAAGCAACTGAATAGGTTTAGAGCAGTTTCAAAGCAATGGAACACAATATCTAGCAAGTATAGATCTGAGAGCATCGTAACTTTAAAAGGGATAGATAACCCGTATTCGACTGAGGAATATGCTTATTTTAATGACACGGATATAAAAGCTTACATATCAAATGTAAGGAAAATCTTTATTGGAACACATAATTGCGGACCTCCTCCTGAGACAAGAATCCTACAGGCCTACCCCAGTTTGGAAGAAATAACCGTGCAGTATACTGATGTGAACGCTTCCTTCCTATTTAACCTACTAGCTTTGAACAAACACGTGAAGGGTCTTAAGCTTATTGAAACAACAACACAAGGGTTAGAGATTTTCAAACGGATTTCATTCAAACAGCTAACTTCCCTGTATATTTTCATGTATCAAGATGTTCCGATTTCCATTGATATACTTGACCACTTTGAGAACCTTGAGAATCTGGACCTGCATTGTTTTGAATTTATTATAAATAATCCGAACCAAAGAAAGACTTATCCAAAACTTCAGCATGCCAAAATAGCATCATCGTTTGTACATCAGCCTGGAAAGATGCCTAATATCAACCAAATTTCCAAAGTTCTTCCCAACTTGAAATTGTTTGATTATACCGTGGGGATACTGTATAGAGGCGAGGAATACAGAACCATATACAAAGAATGCTTTGAATGTTTGCCACCTCCAAATTCATACTCACCAACCACTGCTTTGCCATTTGAGTTATTGACCGAATTGGCTGTGCCTTATCTCACCAAGAGTTTTGCAAGGGTCATCGATAAGCACTTTCCTAACCTAGAAAGCCTAAAAATCTTAATGATTACTAGTATGGATAATGAGGCATTGGATGCGATCAAATATTTACTTGTCAATTCCAACTTTCCTCGTTTAAAGCAATTCAAGATCAGCCAGGGTATTCTGGATAGTTTCAATCCCCTTAATGTTGAAGGCATATTCTGCAGCGGCACACCACCCATTTCTGGCCCAAACTTTATCCAAACTCGGATCAGATCAATTACCAATCTCAGCTTTGGCCATTCTTCACTTTCGTCAAATATTCTATTCGCAATCAGCCAATTCTCTAAGCTTGAAAAGTTATATTTACAGTTGCGTAACTTTGATTCCATTGAAAGAGTAGCAGCAACTACTCGATGCGAAAGCCTTGTTATACTTGAACTGGGCACTAGAGGTCAAGTAGACATGTCGGTTGTTGTGCCTGCACTTATCAAGATATTCCCAAACCTGAGAGTTCTCAAGCTCAGATTCCAGCCTAGAAAGCTATCAAAAAGTATAAAGGCACGCTATCCAAATATTTCGTTTATTTGTGATCTACTTTAGTGTTTTTGTATCTCAAATACCAACATAACATGTCAGGTCGTTTTAGTTTAATAGTCCATTTTATTCAGGCATTTTGAATTGCAGTTTTTAAAAAATTAAATATTGTTACTATCTAGGTACATCATTTCACATTGAAAAGCATTTTTAAATACAGATGTAGCTCATGTATGATCAAAAGTAAAATGAAATAATGCATGGGTTCTGTGTGTTTAATTTCATAGTATGGTATATATAGCATTATACTATTGTTTTTATCATTTTATTGGATAAATAGACATTTTTTAAAAACTCTCGGTGCTCCAATACTAAAGCAGAAGCCTAATAAATGAAAAATTGGAAAGTGTGCTGGTATTTTAAACGACTGGAATTTTCTTGTCAATTCTTTACTGTCTTATTAACGCCGATTATCTGGTTGTGATTGGCATCTCAGTTAAACAAGGCGGCATTTTGATACTGAGTTTAATTTTGAAAATATTTTGTTTTCCAAACACTTGTATATATATCGAGGTTTCCTGGCACTTCGAGGACACATAACTATTGACTAATACCCCATGCGAAGAAAAATCTCAGCCAAACTTTGCTTTTAATTGCCGCATCTGGGAACATGGTAGGTCAGTTCATTAAAACTGGAAAACTCTCTTCCACAATTATTGCAAAAGGCTTCTTCATACCCAGGACCACTAGAATAGGAATATGAATAGTTCCCGGAAGGCAAATTGAAATTAAATGGGGCAAAATCCATACAATCGGTCAAATGAAAACCTTCTTGGTTTTCGAATGAAGAATTGTTAAAATGCATTTTTGAAGTTGCTTTTCTACTCTAGTATAGTGGTTTCTTGATGAGGGACCAAATGGTGATATTGTTGTTGGTTGTGAGTAACAAGTTTATGTTGGCTCCCTGTTGGAGTATTTGTAGTATTTTGGCACTTGCTGAGTTTAACTTTTCAAGCAGAGGAATATATTTTCATAGGAAAGCAGAGATGTTATTATAATATTCTTCCAATCTCTTAATCTCACTCTCACTCTTTCATCCTCGGTAGCCTTTACAAAAATACTCAAACAAGAAAGGTACAACTTAAAGCCAAGGTCTTCTGGGTTGTGTGCTTTATTTTTTTTTCATCATTTGTCATTTCTTTCATTTTTGTATCTGAGTACTTTTGATATCAATTCCAAGATCCTACTAAAGGCTTAAAGCAATGTTGATGTTCAGGCGAGGTATTAGTTGCTGAGTGCCCATACAGATTAAAGCACTTTTGGTGTCACAGTGAAAGATAAATAACAACATTTTTTTATAATTGCAAGGAATTGTACTTCTTTTGCAAAGTACCACCTATTTAGTTTTTGCCATTTTAAAGGAAAAAATCAGAATGAGAGACATTTCCAAAGTTCTTGTCACCTGACAGCTTGTGTGCCTTGAATAAATTGACAAAAGAAATGTCTTAGTGAGGATATTACATTTTAAAGGCGTGTCAGATATAATAAAATGCCGTGTCTCGAGATATCATGTAACATCTTTAATATGGATCATAATTTTTGAAGGGTGAATTTTGGGGACCATGATTATAGGGGAAATCACAGCCAAATGGATGTCCAATTTTACTAGTAAACTTTCACCCTTCAAAAATTATTGCCCATATATTCACCGCAAGAAAATTTAAGATGTAAATATCCCCCAACAATTCCGTCATGGTGTCCGTATCATTATAGCATTTCAAGATTCTCAGGTTTCGGACAATATGCGTCACCCACCTAAACTCCCACTCTCACTATTAAATACAGAAGTAGTTTCAACACAAATAGAGCTGTCATAGTAGAGGATGACATACTATCATTGCCAGCCTATATTCAACACATCCAATAGAGCATTCAAATCCTATTTGTTTCTATGTTTCAACATTTTAGTCTTATTTGCACGTTGCGCAGCTTGTGTATTTTTTACTCTAGAAATAAAATTGACCCAAATAAACTTGTTTGAGAAACCATATAAATTTATGACTACTGGGTATTCAGTTTTATATGATATGCGCACCTGAGCCGAATAAGGAAGGTCTGTAATATTAAAAGCTCCCATGAATTTCACTTTTTGACTTGGACGATCTTATGCAACTGACCCTTGCAGTGTGAGCCATGATAGTTACTGCCAACTCTGGATCGATCTACAACATAACCCCATCACACTAGCAAATTTTTGTCTATACAAGCTCGACTATCCATTTATCAATTTCTTGACAATTTGCGCAAACATTCATACAATCAATTACATCATCCTCAAATAATTTGTATTGCTTGAAGTGGAGTTTGCGAATGTTTTATTGCTTTAAATTCTTATTGCATCAGGCTACCAATAGAGATGTTTCTTTAAACACATTCTTCTTATTTGTAATAGATTAGGGAAATGAGACATATTAACTATATAGGCTTTTTTTAAAAAAAAATAGGACTAGGTTTAAAAAGTTACATATACATCACACGCGTCATCCGGAAAATGGCGACTTGGCTTTAAATTTGAGTGTCTTGTGGTCATCATGACACGTCGTTGTCAGTTACTCAGAGAATTTAAATGTTTGGGTAAAGAAGCGTCTTTAATCATACATGCTGCATCCTTCTCACAAGTAAAAAATCAAACACATGTATTGATAATAAAAAAGGGTATTTGTGGTCAGTTTACTTGTCCATACAAAAACGCCCACATTGTCACGGGGATGCACGGATAGGTCTGGATATCAATTCATCTAAGCCTGGCTACTCAAACCTAGAGCCTCATGTTGATACAGTTACAACTGTGCCCTCCGGCCCATTCCGACGCTGTTTATAAAAATAACCAGTGCCATACATGCTCAGACAAAAGAACTGAAATGCAAATGCAGGTGCGCTAGTGTGGGTTGAGGGAATTGGTTACCAGTACAAAATACCAAGAATTGACCATGTTAGGAAACAGGCAGTGGAACAATGAAAGGGGGCCTAAAAGTTTATGAAGAGATCCTGTTCTAGAAGGAACGGGCGCGGCATCGATTGTGGTTTAATTTGCCAAAAGGGATGTATCGATACAGTGCGGCCTGTGCCACACAGGAATTTGTTTTCAATAAAATAAGCTGCTGGAGAAGTTAAGGGTACTTTGTAGATGCCAAGTTTATTGGGAAGGATTCTCAAAATGCTTTCACAGTCAACATCCGCCCAACTATGACTAATGAAAATATAGTCACTATGCTGCTTTCCATTTCTGGTCAACAATCAATTTGTGAACCTCAAAGTTTACCTGATGACAAGGCGGGGTTGAGCTAGAGCCAGTCGCCAAGAATAAAAAATTTAAATAGAGGGCAGGATTCCTCTATGCGAAGGGTTCGGTATTTTGTGATTTTTGGTCGATATAACGGCCTCTTTTAATTCCTACAATATACGTGACATCTAGAATATATAATGGATAATAATATTGGTAGTGGTAGTAGTAGTAGTAGGCCCGACAGTCAATGGAAGATAGGTAAGTCTATATAGTTTAAACGAACTCCAAATTATAACCTCTGTTCTCAAACATAGCCCAGGTCTATAATGCCAGCTTTGGTCAGTTTATTAATCACTCTAGACTGTGGAATATGTGTCTTTCTATGTTGACGATAGGAAGGAATCCCAGCCCAAGAGTCAACTCAAATGGAGCTTCGTCTCCGGAAACACTTACTCTCCCCAGAACAGTGACTATAACTTTGGGCGAAGCCAACAACCGCCTCAATGACGATGGTAGCAGAGTTGCAAGCTCGAGGGCAGACAATAGCAACAATGCCAATGTCAATAATGGCAATGGTAGAACTAACATGGATGATGATGGCGACATGTATCACTTGTCAGTGGTTTCGACCAGGACAGAGCATCCAAACAAGGACCCTGCGTTCTCTTGGGACAACATTGATAAGGATGAAAAGCGAGGGATTGACAACTTTTGGAAGAGTAAACCAAAAGATGTGTCTTCGAAACATCACCTCATCACCAATGAGCCATTGTTTAGGCTATCGCCACCGCGCCAGTATATTTTCCAGGGTCGCCTTTACCGTCCACCCAAGCACAGGTCAACAAGTCCGCTCGAGCTTTTCTGGGATCTGACCATTGTGGGAGCCATATACACAATCGGTCACATCCTTTCAATGAGAGCAACCACGCTTGAGCTGGCCAACATTATTGGATATTATATCATCATCTATTCCATTCTATGGAAGCTCTGGTAAGAAAAACGTCAACTATATTTGCTCGCTATTAATGCCAGCACCTCTCTTGGCATCGGGCACAGTAATATATGTATCAGAATAATAACCAATTTATTTGGCCGATATTAACTCCTGCCCACGTGCCAATTCCTTATATCTTTTTATAGGCTGGATGTGCACTATTGGACAAACATGTTTGGCACCAACGATATTTTCCATCGCGCCTTTGTCATATGGGTGAGCATTTTTCATAATCCCAAATGATATCAACAGAGTTGTTTTCATACCCAGTTCAAATGCAGCTAACCACTTATATCCAATTCCTTTTTCTAGCAACTTACACTAGTCGTTGGAATCGGAGTCAACTTTGACATATTTCCACACGAAAAAAGCTTCCAGTTTACCATATGCTACGCACTGTCAAAGTTCACCTTTGCCATTATCTACGCCATACATCTGTCGTATCTGTGGCACCAATTTCGTGTTGACCTATTAATCCGTATTGGCTGTTATCTTGTGCCAGGAATATTGGCCCTGTTTAACCTGTTCAGCGAAGAAAGAATAGCAATTTGGAGTGTGATATGTGGGATAGATTACATTCTTCCCTGGTGCGTAAAGTATGTCCAGAACATTGCCATTGACCGTGGCTATTCCCCTCGGTATCTGCTGGCTCTTGATCCTGACCACCACAAGCACCGTCACGGTGAATACATACTGATTTCTATCGGTGAGTTCGGCCTTGGCGTGTTCTACAAGAGCTCAGGGAGCTTTGACTACCGCTTTGGCAAGCTTGCCCTGAGCATTGCCTTGGTCTCCTGTCTCCATTGGCTGTATTTCGAGTGCGAGGAATCGAGACAGATAAGACATGCCTTGAAGCGAGCAAGGTGGTCGACATTTGTATGGAATGTCATCCATGTTATCTTGGGTATGTCTCTTGTTGCCACCACTACATCCCTCTCAATGCTTGTTGGGTTCAGCAGTGGTGAGGTCGCTACCAACCAACTAGTTTGGATGTTTGGGCTTGGGCTCGGCATCACTTTGATATCCTTGACTATCCTTGGAATAAGCCACAAGAGCCTCGAGTCAGAGAAACCTACTCGAATCAAGAAAAAGTATAGGCTGACCGCAAGAGCAATTGTGGGCATTTTCATGACCCTGATACCCTTCCTTTATGACCCACTCGAAAAAAGCGAGACTCGCCTAATTGCCATCTACTCAACAATTACTATCGCACAGACAGTCTTCGAGATGTTTGGGCGTCTCAAATTAAATGCGGTGGAGCGTGTAGAGAATGGTCCTGAATTCCCACGCAGCGACTCGTTGTTTACTCCTCCATTTAGGTTCGACTCGATCGGCTTGGATACCCAGAACAACACATTGGTTGCGCCACTCACAAACGACTCCAGATTCAACTACCCAGAAGTAATCCTCCCAGAGACTCCCGAGCCCATGTGGGAGATCTCTGTTCATATTCCTAGCTTTGAGCTAAGCGCCCTGCATCACCACAATCATTCCCTAAATCAAAAAGATCAGAACCCAGCCAGAATATACGAAGCTCATTCAAGGTATCTAAACGAAGGTGACGACGATGCCTATTTATATGGCGGCTTGCCCGAAATATATCCTTCAGGAGGTTCTCTGTATTCTGCCGACGAGGGTAAATCAAAAACATCATTCCCTCAATCGCATCCAGCCCATGGCATCATCAACTTTGATCCACCTCCCCAACTATCCTTCACCGGGATCACAAGGCCTGAAACTGCACATACTTCATCACTTCCTGGCGGGACTCGGCCAAATACAGCAAGCACTAGTGTATCCAGACCACCCACAGAAAGATCGCAGAATTCCGTGCTACCATCCCCAGTCTCATCCAAACCGTCGACATCCAGGAGACTTGGTGGAAACATATTTGTCCGCACTGCTGTCAAATTTGAGGATCGAAGGCTATCAAGACCATTGGCTTCTGAAAAAAATCCTGGTGCTAGTCTTGTCCAGTAATATTATCTCATTTCAACACCAACTTGTTTCTTTAGTAATTCCTACTCATCTATCTGTTTCCGTAATCATAGCATTCCTTCAAATATGGGAGATTGTTTTTGAAGGGCTAAATGCATAATATCCTCTCTGCATGTGTGTGTGGCAATGCATTTATCAATGATGATGGTGATGATGATATAGGCTGGCCAATAATATGCATATTGAAACTGTGGCCTACTAACAAAAATTAGCCCTTCAAAAATAATCTCCCATATAGCTGCATGGTAGTTTTGTTTTCCTTTTTGCTTAGTCTATTTTTCATTCGTTTTTGATTTTTGTTAGTATGTAAATATAGTGGCCAAAAAGTGCTTTAGGAAGTTGCTCTTTCAGGCCAATTGGACTATATGTATGGCTTCGGTTAATATGGAAGTTTGAGTTTTTATAAGCCCATTTTTCTTTTACAAGTTCAGTTCACTAGTAGATCTATAATGCTTATAATAAAATAATGTGGGTAAATATGAAGAAAGTTTGTTAGATCAGGTATGAGCTTTGTTCAAAGCAATTAAGGCTTATTTACACGATTCTTTAAAGTTATTTTGCAATATGCCTTTGAATAATCTCATTCAAGATAACCCCTGAAATAATTTTGGTATAAATTCTACATGATATCCTGTCTATAGAATATTAAACTTTAATTCATTACCTCTATCATTTTCTTTCAACTAAACATTCTCATTACAATGAAACTAGCTCAGATCATCTTTTTGACACTGCCGTGTTTACTTTATTCAGCTGCTAATGGAGCTAAGGTCAGAGATCCACGCCAACAAAAATGCATCGACGAACACTTTGGTCAAGAGTCATGGAGCGATGGATGCAACAGATGTGCTTGTGAAGGAAGTGGTGCAACCGGATGTTCTTTGAAAAAATGCACAGAGCTCGAGAATGATTACAGGTTCGATTGCCCAAATCACGGAAGAGTTGAGGGAGAGTGGATGTACAATGGAATGTACTGCAGATGTCCAACAAAGGGCAGAGCCGTCTGTATCACGAATAGTGGGTCATAGAACTAGCAAACATATCAAGATTCGATAAATGGTTTATAAATGCTCCATTAAATTTTCTATTTCTTTTGACATTTTTTGTTCAATAAAACAAGAAATCTATATAAAATATGTTTATAACTGTGTTGATGTGGTGTCATTACTAGGATTGTCGCTGTTTCTCTTGGGTGCAGTCGCATTACCAGGAGCTTCATCGCCAACTTTTTCTACTTTCATAGTGCTCTTAACACTAGCGTTTTTAAGCGCAGTTGCAATCTTGGCATGTTGGTGACGACGTTGGAAATGACATGCCTCCCTATATTCATATATTGACAATTTAGCACAGAAAAGGTGAATTGAATCAACTTTTGCTTTTTGTAATCGTATTTTGGTAAACATCAGTATATCAAACTTACTTTCCAATGATTGCTACTGCAACAAATGTTCCAACAGCCCAATTTCCCGCGCTCATAACATTTCCTTTAATAGTCAGACATAAATAAAAGTTAGAATCAATACATTTACATATATTATAATAAACTAGGGATACTCATACATACCCTTTTGTATGAATCGTAAAACACCAGCCACAAATCCTGTCCCGATACCATACATTAATCCCTCTCTAGCACAAGGAAGTTTCGCTACATTTTTGAATCCATCTATTGATTGATTCTAAATAGTAAAAAGTTGTTTTTATAGTATCTGGTCAATATATGAAATGGTTTTCAATTCCGAATAGGTGTTGGTTATTTCTAGACAATGCTGCTATCTTACCCTGAAACTTTCGGAAAATGTGGGTCTTTGCTTATTTTGCTGTTCACTGCTAGTAGATGATGAGGGTGGATCAGTTGGAGTTTGTGTGGTGTTGGGGACTCCCTGAGTATTTTTTGCCTGATCCGAATTTACATTGGTATCCTCAATCGCCATTTTAGTATTACAACTTCTCTAGTTCAAAATGTTCTTAAATCCTCATGCCCGTTTGATCTCTGGTTCTAGATAATGACCACTATCAATAAAGGAAATGTTATCAACCTGTGCTGCCATTTATGATCAAATTATGGGTATCTGATTACCCTTTATTCTTATGCCATACCAAAGTTAGAATAAAGTTATCTAGAAGAGCTTTAACAAAATGTTTCAGAAAAGAATGCAAGTTTATACTTGCTAAGCGTGACAAATTTTATAAACAAGTGGTGTGATTAGATAGCACATATAGGCTTTATTAAACTATGAAAACTGTATTGCTAAATTGAGATGAAAATAGTTAGGACTTTGTGTGTTTGGCGAATGGATTACTGGGGTGCATCTGTGTCAACGAACTATCGGCTGAGACTTGGGTGGACTGCTTCAAATCTTCCAAATCCAAATGAACTGGGGTAGAGTTCTCAGAGTAAGACAGAGATGCATCAGTCCAGCTATCCTCATCATTATTGTCATCTTTGATATTTTCTACGGTCCTGCCTGATCGGCTATCGCCGGATCCAAACAGCTTCGAAGAAAGTGTCTGTTGAACATTATGGAATGCTTCAGAGGTTGGGGATTTGGAACGTGGTCTTTCAGGTACGGCATCTATCAGATTTGTTTCTTTGCTGGTACTTGCTCTTTCCTCATTAGATGCAGCAGTCATAGAGTTGAGCTTCTCAAGCAGAGAGTCAGGTATTTGTGGTGATTTTGCTTTATCCTTCTTGGAGGCTTTTTCTAGGTTTTCTGGGTCATTATAATTGGAGGCTAGCCAGTCCTCTTCACCAGAAGATGAAGACGAATTATCATCATCTAAATCATTGCCCCTATGCGAATAGAAATCATGCTCCAAGAACCCAAGGCTAGATGATGTTTCCTTTGTTCTTGGTTCTACAGGGTTTGCGGATATTTCAGACACATCAGGAAATACAGATTTAAATATATCGTCATCAGTTGTTGGTCCAGTCAATGATGCAGAGCTCTGAATATGTTCATTGGGTGTCTCGAAGTCTGAATCTGAAGAATCTGAAGTTCCAATGCTGCTATTATCATCGTCGTCTTCATGATGTCCATGCTCAAGTGATTGCTTAGGCTGATAGCTCTGAAGGTAGCTACCAATTCCACTAGATTTCTTATTGTCATCATCATCTTTATGATGCACTTCCTTTGAAGGCTCTTTTGAGCTAGGTTCGGGTTCAAAAGGCGAAGTCAAGGAAATAGAAGATTCGAAGGGATTGGATGAGGATTTTTGCTGTGTTAAAGGTATATTAAGTGCACCAGTATCCGGTGTGGAATCCTTTTTAGTAGATGCCCTTTGTATACCCATCTTGCTCATGCGCTCTTCAAGCTTTTTCCTGGCAAGATCTTTTAGAATCTCTTTACGATCTTCGCTGGATGTAGCATTAACAAGCTTTTCTGACCTCGTATCATCCTGTGATGCGCCGAAATGGGGTTCAGACTCTGTACCTGTTGATAGCCCACGTGAAATGTCTGTATCACGACTAATGGTCACCGATTTGGGCTTCAATGTACTCAATTCCTCGATCAGGGCCTTGATCTCATCATTATGGATACCTACACCCATATCCCAAGACTGATTACTGGTAATCAAATCAGAGTCATTGAGTCTGGGCTTTAGTCTATCCAGGGTCCTCTCAATACGCTTCATCTCATGGTTAATTGCACCGAGCCGTTCTATCTCTTGGTCATGCTTACTCTGGGACTCTTCCAACTCAGCCTGGTATTTTTTGGCACTGCTACTAGCACCGCCACCTACTCCAGCAGACCCAGCAGGAGAAAAAGATTTTCCTGTCAAAGCTTGCATTCTTTGAGCAAGAAGTAGGGCAGCACGAGCTTTTTTATCCATCGTTCCATCAGGGCTTTGAAGTGGCTCTTTTTCCGCCTTTTTCTTTCGTGTTTCGGCAAGCTCATTGCGTGCTTCATAGAGTTTTTTAGAGATGTCTTCATAGTCCTCGATCAATGCTGGTATGCTATTAATACTCAAGTTGATGCTGTCAATAAGCTTACTCCTCTTTTCTTGAAGCTTGATAGCTTCTTGAGATCCAGGAGAAGAAAGCTCTTGGATGACATTATCTATGTCTGGAGTGCTGATATGAAGATCACGAATTTGTTTCTTTAGCTCTTCGATCTTCCACTTGTCAGAGAGTCGTTTCTGTGACGCTTCAGCGCGACTTGTCGCAAGTCGTTCCTTGGCCTTCTCAATATCCTCGAGGCGCGTTTCAATCACCCTCTTTAAGTCGTCAATAGAATGTCCAACTGACCCTTTGTTGGCAGCAGAATCTGTTTGGTTGTATCCAGAATCGCTGTATGCACTTGAATATGTGTCACGGTATGGGTCAGTTGGTGTTGGAGTATCTTGTTTTCTACGTCGGCGAGAGCTCTTGTATGTAGGTATATCCTTATCATCATCGTATGCTGTCTCGACTGCACGTTGGGAGGCTTTAGAGCCTGCGATGTCAGCCCTGGAAGATGATCTGGAGTTGGGTGCAGAAGATTTTGGCTTTCCAATATTTCTGAACATAAGCTGCTCCTTTATATTCATTAGAGAAAGATCAAAGTCATGACTACTCTTTGGGACCAAATCTGGCGGAAGCTGGTTGGGCAAGGGCTGCCCGGCCAATCTGCGGAATATAAGGTGCATAGCAACAGCGAATTCGTCTAAATTCAGTTTCCCTTGGTTATGGATGTCAGAGAGCTGCCATATTTTTCCGAGCTCCTTCTTGCTCAGACCTGACTGTGTAAATACCTCGCGCGCCTGGTCTCCAGACAAGAATCCACGACAATTCAAGTCCCATTTGCGGAAAATGACCTCGTATTGGGCCTTCTCTTGTGGAGATATAGCCCACTTGTGTTCGCTTTCACCCACTCTTTGGCCTAGCAAGTCAGCTTCAAAAGAAAAGTTGAGCCCACTCATCCCCCTGGACAATGGGTCAGGAACCCCGCCTGGCAATGAAACTGGTGTACTTGCACCTGTAAGGAAAGCATTGTTGCTGCTAAAGTTATTCGCATTCGAGCCACTAGCAATGTCAACAACAGCACTACTTCCTTCAGGATCAGATGGGTTTATATCAGGAAATCGGGATTCAAAGTTCTCTTCAGAATCTTCGACATTTTCTTTATTTGTTTGAGTGGTGGGCATTGTGGGGACTACTGAGGGCTGAACGCCGGATGAACCAGAAAATGCAAATCCCAGTGGTCCAACATTGCTTTGGTGGAGGAGCTTATTGGTGGCCTGGAGCACTTCATTACGAATGTTTTGAGGCAGCTGTGAAGGCACGGGCTTGTTTTGGATCTTGGCTTCAGCTAAAAACATTGCTAAAGCAAATTCCGGAAACGATAGAGCACCGGCCTGTCTTATATCAGACAGCTCCCTATAAACATTTTTTGGTTTGTAGATTAAAATACACCAAATGTTAAAGTCTCAGTGGTTATTACAAAGCAACTTTGTTGTTAGTTGACATTACAATGCGTTTAAGCTACTATTAAAGCTTACCAGATCGAATGAAGAACATTCTTTGGCAAACCAGACTTGGCAAGTATCGATCCAGCAGCCGATCCTGTTTAATTATACAAAACAATGGAGGGTAGTAGTGTCAGTAGATATTTGGAGTTTTATACAAACTTCTTGCAAGAATTGGAAGGAAATTGGGGATTTTAGGTTCACGATAGTCCGCACGTGAATCCGAATGACAATTAAGCTGATATACGTAAACACTTTTGCTTACCAGATATTGTCTTTGAATCTCGACCAACCGCAGCCTGGAAGGCCCTCGTGTATTTTTCAAGGGCCTGGGGCTGTATAAATGACAAGGCTATATATATATTTATACACATTTATATCAAATAAACCAAATTCAGTATAGGCGCATTGGAGTAGATTGCAAGTATCTGAATGGGAAATGGGTTGAAAGGTAGCTCTCTATCATGCATAAAAACAGACACATTTATACTTATGCGAGGAGCACACGTACTTTGTGACATGGAAAATGTCGTTCAGTTTATAGAGTACAAATTAGTTTGGTAATAAGAATAAGAGACGAGCAAACAAGATATGAAATGTATATTAATATATATATGTGGGTGTGGGTGGGGTGTGGCGATAGGAAAAGCAAAGGAGAGGTAGAAATGGTAGCGATGAAGAGTCAAAGTCACAAGGTTTATGAGGAAAGACGAAAGCAATAGTGTTTGAAAACAATCTAGAACGAAAATCTATGGTCTACACGCATGCTGTTGGTGATCACCCCAGTCAGTGAGAACAGGTCCCTGAAGTTGTGAGCCGCTTCAAGCCCAAGGCCATGATCACAGCATTCAAGCAAGCGCTTGCAGCACCATGCACTGCCTTGCTGGCGCCATTTATGACCAGTCAAGCAGCAAGATCGTTTAAAATAATATCAATTCTTGTATAGGCCTAATGCCTGCCATAAGCTATTTAGAGAAGGTAGAAGCAACCATTCATTTCAGAAGCTTGTGGTGATGTCACACACCAATGTTTATTGAGAACTAACGGTACCAAGATAAAGATGTCCAAATGCAAGCTTTAAAAATACTACACTACAAAATGGTGTTAAGACTTTCTTGCTTTTATGAAATTCTGAAAGGCCAATTCACCAGCATCCAACGACTTGAATATTGGATGAAGCATCTACCAAACAATACAAGAGCAAATGAAAGTTTTGAGCCCAGAATTTTACAAGTTAGAGTATTGTGCATGGATGACTGACTGGCAATGATGCATTCCCCATGTATTATTTACCTTTTCTACCTGGCTTCCAAAATCTGGGTTAACTCCAGCTGCTCTTGAAATAATATCCATTGCTCTCCGTCTAATGGGTTTTAATGTCCCAGCAACTTTGGTGGCTCTGTTTAGCCTTTCGTTGGTTGGCGGTAGGTTCATCAAAACCCATAGATGCCGGAGCATTTCGCTGCCAAGGTTATGGCAGCTAGATATTTGCCGTGTGATCTCCTTTGGTAGCGTGTTTTCTAGTAATGTTTTCAATTATTGCAGCCAACATTAGTTAGTAAGAGGGAAACAGGAAATACCATGGAAATGTCATTTTCATTACAAACCATTGAATGCCGTAATTGACAATACTAGGTATTTACAACACCAGCCACAACAATAGAAGCATTAATGTTCTTTACCTTGAAGTCGATTGGGTTTGTTTTGTCTAGCCTTTTTCTGGATAGTTTCGCTAATCCTGTTCATGGCTTCGTTAGCAATTCTTAGTTCAATACAGTTGACATCGAGCTCTGGGGTTATACCCTGGATATCTTGCTTTGCCTTCTTTAGCAATAGGCTATAGTCATCTGCCACACCATCAGATGTTCTCTTTAAGCGAGTCTGACTCTCGAAATACCTCGACTGATCTGTAATATTGAGCCTTATCTTTGATGGGGCACTAGGCACTTCGAGTTCCTTGATTTCTATTTCTTTTGCAATTTCCTCGTCGTCATTCCGAATTAAAGGATCTGATTCGGCATTTTCGCCTGACTTGAATACATTAACAGAGTCTTTAAGCACTTGCTGTGAGTGTCTATTGAATCTCCGTATAAGTGATAGGTTTTCTTGGCCCTTTGCTGGTTTCATTGTAAAATCAGGGAAAGTAAATGACCCGGCACCATCCTCTTCGGTTTGGGTCAAGTCTAGAAGTCGGAATATAAGCTTGGAATCAATATTGGCCATACTATTTAACGTTTGATCTTCTTCCTCTAAGCATTTGTCAAATATGTCATCACGATCGGCCTTCATAGCTACTGTGGCAGATCTATTACGATTAAAAATCCTTGATGCAAAGAAGCGTTTCCAAAACTGTTTTTCTGTTACTTTGTGAGGCACATTGTCGATATATGCTCTCCGGACCTGCGGATACTGCTTGAAAATTTTACGTGCTGTTTCTGGAGTCAATGTATATTTGAAATCCCCATTGTCCTGGGTAGCGGGCGCCAATTCCAATAAAGATGACTGTGGGCCTTTCTTTTGGTGCAGAAGCAATGTCTGGCCATCCAATAGATGCTATAATCAACAAAAATGCATAGTAGAAATATGTATTAGTACCATATATTTGCCAAATGCATATTGTAAAATGTACCATGCAATACAGAAATTGGGCCTACTCTTCTTGTGTTCCAAAATTCATCCTCATTGATCAGCCCTCTGATTACCAAATTTTTGTGTAGTCTAGCCAGATCTCTATTGCGCGAAAGAACAATCTTGCGTAGTTCCAATTCTTCTGGTGGCACATCTTTGCTGCCGACCTTGATAATAGCTTCGTTGATAGCCGATGCAGAGACTGACGTGTCATTTGATGGTCGGCCAGAAGTTCTAGGCTCATTGTTTTGTGTTGCTCCTGGCCCTTCGGCTGGGGTATTATTTGAGCCTTCGGCAGCCCTTTGGGTGTGTCCAAGAACCAATTGCTTAACTTTATCTCTTGTTTCAATACTTTCTGTTCTATTTGAATTTATCCATGTGAATGTTATGTGTGGCTCATTACTACTACTGCCGATAATAGTTACACGAAGCTTTGGAGTTTTGCTGTCAGGCTTATTAGGCTGAGGTTCTACTTTCATCCAAGATATTCAAAGCAAGGCCCGTTAAACAAATGGACTCTTATGGTGCATATTTATATATCTATAGACATGTTCTAGCGAAATTTAACTAGCTCCAAATACTCAACACTTACTGGTTACCTCTTTCCACAGCTTATTAAATGAGGGCGATTTTGCATCGTTTTCTATCCATATTATTCGCCTGTCAGTTAAGTAGAGAGTGCCGCGTTTCTTGTCTGTAAATGCAGTCGACTTGTGTTCCTGGACTTCTCCGTCTTCAAAAACTACCCCCATTTGTGTAAATGTGATGTCAACAATAAAAATAAATTATATGTGCGAGGGAGAAATAATTTGGCTTTAAGCCAAATGTGGTGGTGACTTTTCAATGAAGTAATATTGAATATGAGGGGGTTTGCGTCTTATTTGGATTATCAAATTAAAAAGATCAAGTTTCGGCTTGGGATCAATGGACAGGAGGTCATCACCCGGCTTTTAAATGGAAGTGGTACATCCACATATTTTTTCCATAATGACCAAGCCAACTACTACAGTCATCAATGATCAAAAGCTGGTACTATTTTTTTGATTAGAGCTCCTGCCAGTTAGTTGATAGACACAAAAAAGGGGTCTAGAAGATCCCAGTCAGTTACTTGACTTTGTTCTTCATTTTTATTTCTTCTTCATAGTTAAATAATTGAATTGGCAGCTATTGGCTTAACCAGCTTAGTAGTTTGAAAACCAGAATAAGCCCCTCCCCCATCATGTTACGACTAGGAGTGAACAGCGCTATCAATAGATCCCTTTTCCAGGGTTATCAGGCAATCGGTATAGCCAATGCAACTGGAATTCGCAATGGCTTCATGGATAGACTCCGCAGCCAGGTAGCTCGCCAAGGAGCCGTATCATACCGCATGTATTCTGATAAGCATATGGATAGATTCAGAGAGCGATTTTTATTGACAGAATATGGCCTTCTTGGTAAGTGTACATTGTTTAAAATTGCAAAGCGAATTACAACATTTTGGAGAGTCTATGATAAACTGAGCTTATCTTGGCTCATATCATGATCTTTGGCTATCCCTAAAATAATACCATACTAACAATTTTGTGATTGATTTTGAGGTTAGATTCATTTGTACCTTTGTCTAAAGAATCACGCCCTTCGTTATTTTCAAAGAATGGATATAAGGTTAATATCCGTCAATTTAAGAACTGGGTATCATCATTTATTGGGTAAATACTTGCTTTATTTAATATTTGTAAAAGTGTTTGACAATTTTATAGTATGGTACTGTAATTAAAATGTTGTTTATTTTTGCACACACCATAGGCTCAAGATTATTCAATTCAAGATCCGTGGATGGAAGAGAGCTGATTTCGAGCAAACTGCAGAATCACTCTACGAGATCATGAACGATGCTTTCGCAAAGTATGCTGCAGTAAAGCTACCCTGACTATCACTGGCCATCCATATGTTTTGAAGAAATGAAGTTTCTAATTGTCATTTGAACTGTTATTTATATAGGGGCGATAGGAACGTCCTGGAAAAAATATGCATGAAAGGAATGTACGCAGTAAGTATCCTTGGAAGGCCCCAACATAAATAAGAATCCAGCACTACATTTAACAATCATCTAGGCTATACTAACCATCTTGCCTTTGCATGGGCCTTTCATAGAAATTAAAAAGCGACATGAAGAACCAGGTCGGTAGATTCGAGTGGAAGAAAGTCCGCACAGTTGTCCCGCCAACCGTAGTACAAGCACGAGTAGGAAAAATCTCCAAGGGGATGAGCCTAGGCCAAATGGTCGTCAAGATTGAACAGGAGCAGACAATAGCAGCGTACAATAAAAATGGCAAATTGATTGCCGGAGACCCGGAAAAGCCAGTATACGTAAAGGAGTATATAGTTTATCAGAGCATGATCACTGATCCCAACTCCAGATGGCAAATCTATGGCCGTTTGGAAGAAGGCGTAAACTAAGAATAATGCTGACGCTATTCATTTCATTCTAGACTAAAAATGTGGGATGTTTTTTGTCAAATTCTACCAAATATAGCATTCTTTTATTCAACATTTTGGCGATTTTATGCAAAAAACCAACTACTAAGGAGTTTTGAACAAAAATATAATATAAATAATTTTTACCAGACTAAATAGATGTGTGTTTTATGATGTGAGGCTCTTCATGGTAGTTCTGATATCTTTGTAGCAATGGGGACAGATATGTGCTGAGAGCTTGGACCGTCCACAGCTACGACATGGTACGATGTCTTTTTTATTTTTGAGACCCTTGTTGGAAGCGCGCATGCGTTTCTTTGAATGTGATGTTCTTTGCTTGGGTGCGGCTCTTAATATCGATTCTCGTAAAAGCTCCCCGATGCGCCCTACGTCTTGCCACCAATTTGAAATGCGGTTGCTTAAATTCTCTATGGCTGGTGCCTGGGTACGAAGCGTTGCCGATGCTAGGGCGATTTGGAATCTATTTCTTGCGATAGCATATGCCAGCCTGGGCATGATATTTGATCTGGCTATAGTTGTCATTTTCTTTATCTCCTCTTCTTCTTTGGTTTGTGTAGAAATCAGTCAGGGGCAAATGGTCTAAATTAGGAAGATAAAGCAAAAAGCAATTTTACGCATACCCATGTGTGTTAACACTAGCCAACCAACCAACCACTCACAGCAATTGCAGTCTCTATGTAATCTCTCTCTGTGGGTGTGTGTTTGTGTGGTAACAGGCGGGAAGGAAATTAACTATCATGAAGAGATTTTGATCCATAGGACTCAAATTTTAAATCTGATCAAGGCTGGCTGGGTTTTACTGATCACTGTGTTTTCTTTTCCTGTCTACCCATAAACAAATCATTCTTGTTTACTTGTTATTTGATGACATCTTGCTTCGGGGATGCAACAAAAATAGGCTAGCTAATATTTTCAATTACCCTGTTATCATACAGCTACTGGTCTAAGTCGGCATAGAGCTACACACAATTATAATAAGATCTCACGATGACAACGAGTAATAACAGCAATGGTGTATCGAAGCAAGAGCTCCCATGGTATGTATCTCTTACAAATATAAACGTAAATAGCACAAACTTTAGCATATCAATCCTCAAAAAGCAGGCACATTGGTAAATACCGCCGCATATTATATATTTGTAGGGTTGAAAAATATCGCCCAGTTACACTCAAAGATGTGGTTGGAAACGATGAGACCGTTTCGCGCCTGAATATAATTGCCCAATCCGGAAACATGCCAAACTTGATTCTATCAGTAAGCAAATAACCATAGACTATGGTGTATAGCAACGTGTTTTGTATGCTTTAAAGCCATGCATACATGATCCAGGTGCACTCTAACAAATGTGGCAACGCGATGACCTATTTTTTAATATAGGGCGCACCGGGAATAGGCAAAACCACAAGCATTCTATGTTTGGCCAACACATTGCTCGGACCTACAGTTAAAGAGGCAGTTTTGGAACTCAACGCATCAGACGACAGGTAAACCAGCCATTACCCAATGTATTTAAATACACAGAAAAACAGGCCAAAGCAACGCCATGCTAAACATTATAATTTAACCGATAGGGGAATCGATGTGGTTCGTAATAAAATCAAAATGTTTGCTCAAAAAAAGGTTACTTTGCCCAAAGGACGACACAAGATTGTAATTTTGGATGAGGCCGACAGCATGACACCCGGGGCCCAACAAGCCCTCCGCCGAACAATGGAAATCTACTCCAACACAACCCGGTTTGCATTGGCCTGCAACATGTCTAGCAAGATCATTGAGCCCATCCAGTCTCGCTGTGCCATCCTACGCTTTGGAAAACTAGAAAACGAACAAATTCTTCGCAGACTAATAGAAATCAGTCGAGCAGAAAAGGTCGAATATATACCCGAAGGCCTTGAAGCAATACTGTTTGCATCCGATGGCGATATGAGACAAGCGATCAATAATTTGCAGTCCACCTGGTCCGGATTCGCTTATATAAATGCGGAGAATGTGTACAAGATTTGTGACCAGCCTCACCCAGTTGTGCTCGAAAAAATGATTGACTACTGCCAGAAATCAGAAGTCAACGATGCCATCAATTGCGTTTCGGCACTTTGGTACCAGGGCTATTCTGCTATCGATATCATAACCACTTTGTTCAGAGTTGTAAAGAATAGCGAAGTGCTGAGCGAAGAACTAAAGTTGGCCTATATTCGCGAGATTGGGTTTACTCACATGAAAATAGTTGATGGACTACAGACGCTGGTTCAGCTGTCTGGCTTGGTTGCCAGACTATGCCGCCAAACCATGCCTGCAAAGGACTTTGAATGCTAAAGCTTGCCAAATAAAGGATGAATCGATTTTTATAGCATGATAAACGCTCTAGCACCACCCCCTGTATGTCAGACCCTCTTCATTGCAAAATGACTAAAATATTTTAAAAGCTGCCTTTTGAAAAATCCTCCTGTGTTTGAATAAATGCACACATTCTATATCCCCCTTTGTCACATCCCAAAATCAAAAGCTACTAGTAAATATCCATTAGGAATACAAAAAAGGCAAACCCCTAACAAATTGCGCTACACAGAATGAGAACACGTATAAAACAAAACACATATGGCAAGTTCGTCCTACAAAGTGAATCAAGAAGAGTTCTTCTTTGATTCACGGTATGCTATGATTCTTTCGCGCAATTCATCTTGAGGAACAAGATCCTCAATCTTTAGTGGCTTACGATTGAAAGGATCTCTAGGGTCATTCAGCAGGTAACCTTTAATGGTTGCCCTATCCATAATGTTTCCCGATGTGGGCAAAAGAACTGGATCTTTCATTAGAGTATACAGAATGGGGTCATAGAACTCTTCAGGTGCATCTTCAAAGGTAGCCTCCTCAGTCTCGGCTGCTTCCTTTGCCTTTTCAACGAGAACCACAAACTTCTTGAGCTGATTAATATCGTGTGCAGACTTCAAACCGCGCCTTTCGATAATTCCGATGGCCTTGCCAAATACGTTCTTTGAATAACTTCTCGAATCTTGAGCAACCATGGAAATAAACCTTTGTCTGTCTTCGTCTTCCAGCATCTGTTTACCACTCTCCTGGTCCTCTTCATCTTCCTCCTCAACATCCATCATACCTAAAGACGATGCATCAAGCGGATTTACTTTTTGTGGTAAGCCAAGATTTGCGTATATACTAGTCAGCTCAGAAAGAAGCACCCTTGGTCGGAATTGGAAGCGTGTTTCCATATCTCGTACTTTGAGTTGAGAACACTTTGGTCCAGCCAGCTGCTTCAAGTTGTAATCAAGCATATGGGCCAGACGCTCCACAATCTCGGGTACCAAGAAGCTCTTTGGAACCAGATATGAAAGATACGCAAGCATATGGATTGTCTCGTGAGCAAGCGAAACGTATGATTGCACATGTCTCTCGGCTGCTGCCAACTGTCTTGCTGGATCGCTATCCGGGCCTTGTTCCTCAGGATTTTCATTGCCTCCTCCATCCTCTTGATTCTGTCGGTCTTGGTCGTTAGACTGCTCGTCGTTGTTGCTTTCTGCTTGCGCACTACCGCTATTTGGTGACTCACTGGCTCTTCCTGACTCTAGTCTATGTACTTCCGCCAATTTACTGAGAAGCTCGTCAAGCAAATAAGTAGTGTCGGTCATAAGGCGAGCAACAAACTGGTCAATGACTGACTTATCCTGAGCTAAAGAACCAGTAGATGTTTGAACTTTGCCAGATCCCTGCATAGCACTGCCATGATCATGTTCGGCTTGACCACGCCCAAAGAAATCAAATGTGGCTGTTGCGTAGCTGGCGCGTTTTGACCATAAGGTCCTCAAGGTTCTCGCAATATGATAGCGGATGTTAAACTTGTCGTAGAATTGGGACGATGCGCCAGTTTGTTCGATGTCTGCGTAGAAACGAAGCAAAGCGGGAATTAGATACTGTCTTGCCAGTGAATTAGTATCCAGTATACTATGGAATCGGCCAATAATAGGGTGGAGGTTAAGTCTTGGTTGGATATTTAATGGGACAAAGGTAGATACATAATCATCATCCTCTTCTGGTGGCCTATATGTGAGCATGTGCAAGATATCTACAAGCTTTGCCTTTAGATAAGGATTTCTTATCAGACCTGGACGAGAAAGAAGAGTAATGATAAATGCTGGTATAATAGTGTTTAGGGTATCTGGGAATGTCGAATATCCTTCGCTGTATAGGACATCTGGAGCATTGCGGATGACAAACAGAAGAAAGTCGGCAGGATCCTCGATCAAAAAATCTGGGAGGTACTCGAGGTTCCTGCTATTTCTGGAGAGCTCTTGCTCATCAGGAAGATTGATTGATTGGGCACTGGTCAGGTTAGCAATAGTCAGATTGGGGTCAATGAGTGAAAGGGTGTAGGCCATAGAGAACCTATAGAACTGTAGGGTATTGCGGAGTCTTTCCGGATCAAGAACTTGAGCTGTTAGCGCAGCGCGGTACTGTCTTTGTCTTTTGAACTCGGTTTCATAACGCTTCAGCATGAATTCAAACATTGGACCGGATTGGCCATTAGACAACTGCCCTTGGCTTTTAATCCGTTTGAGTTCTCGGGCGAAATCATCGTGCTGTCTAAGGAAGTTGTTGAACTGGTTTTGAGTGGCAATTGTACCAATATGTAATACATGTGAGCAGATAAAGAAACACTCCGATATAAAGTTGGGCTTAACATATTCGATTTCAGATGCAGTGTCCCAAGTATCTGCCGATGTTTTGTCAGCACAAACGCGCACCATCTCACGCCAGACTTCACCAACGCCGCTGATCTTAAAGGCTCTCTGTCTTACCCACTCAGAGTTCACCTTAGGAATCTTTGACAATCTTATATCATTTGTGAATGGGTCGCAAAAGTGAAGCACTATAGACGAAAGATTATCCATAATGCCATCTCCAGCCATCGTTTTAAGATCAACCTTAATTCCATTACGACTGGTATTTGCTGCCGCAATTCTAGCAAAATATATCATAACGCCATTACGAATAACCTCTGATGATCTAACAAGCATGTTGAATATCTCAAAGTATCTGCGCTGAAGCATACTGGTCGCTGTTCTCAGTGTGTTGAACTGTGCGGAAGCCTGCCTGATATCTGCATCGTCGTCAATGCTTTCGCCATCGACATGATCGTTTAGGCCTGAAAAGAAGGCGCTGATTATTTGTGGATTGTCGCCAGGGTATGCACTAACGCTCAGCAGAGGACCCAGGGTGGTGTCGGTTTCCATCTTCTTTGCTACTGGCTTTCCGAGCACAGTTACATTAGAAAGCGCAAATGATGGATCCTGAACTACAGCAGTCGAAATCACTTTGTTGGCCATCAATTCGCTCACAATGTCAAGCAAGGCGTGTATATTTCCAGGGTAATCAGTAATCTGGTTAGCAATTCCTGATATGGTCCGAAGGATAAGCACAGATATAGTAGTTAGGTCTGAATGTCCATTAGAAAGCTTATCAAACAGTATTTCAACAAATCTTGGGGGAAGTTCTTCAACGCCATCTTTGCCTTGGTTAAGGATTAGCTGAACAAAATCGACTTCTGGATTTGGAGATTCATTTGGAGAGGGAAATGCACTTGGATCCTGGAGTATAGTTATAAAGTACTCCAGAAATACATCCCTAGATTTTTCGAGGATGCCAATACGGGCTTCACGTACAGCCTGCTCTATGTTTTTGCCGCGTCCTCCTTGTATGTTTTCTAGAACCTCGGATGCAATTTTGAAGCATCTCAAAATATACAGCATGGGAGGGATTCCTCCATATGGACCGCCACTTGTTATGCAGCAAAATAGCGCCGAGTCAAGGTTGTCAATGGTGATAAATTTCTCTTCTCCTATATATCATATTGATAGAGCTTGATAATTAGGCATTGATCAAATTTATATAAAAGCATATATACTAAAATGATAGATTTGGCACTATGCTCCCTGGTGTGCTGCATTTTCTATACCTTCACTAGTAACTAGAGAATCATCTTCAATCAAATACCTATTGGCGCGTTTTGGGCTTGGCTATATGTGCCATGGGAATCAAATGAATGTAATTTTGTTTATAATGGTTATATTTCTGCTAACATTGGTACCAGCCGCCAGTAATGTAGGTCTATGCTTAACATGGAATTCTTTACCTACCTTTAAAGTGGCGTTCAAAATCTTTGAAAAGGCATTGTCCTGCCATCTACTAAATTCGACTGAGTCCTATCCAGGATAGACCAAATACATTGAGAAATGTGGTTATATTAATGAATTGGAATTTTGTTCATTAAATATGGACACTTACCATTGCCAATACTTAGAAAGGTAACAAACGATAGCGAGTAAATTATCAGCAGAAGTTTTAGAAGTGAGTTTTCAAATGCCTACTACCTTTTGCCTTCCAGTAAGTAAAGGGCTAAAGTATGTACTTGCTCTTTGATATAAAACAAAACCAATGCCAATACTCTCGGCTATGGGTTTCTTTCTATAGACAGTTCTGATGTTATTAAATTTTCTTTAGTTTATGACGTATCCACCAAAGGTGGTGTCAATTGAGGAGCAAAATTGAATAGATATACCAGTCCAGTATACCCTTAATCCAAAATAAATATTTACTTGTTCAATTGCTTTTTCAACTATAAAATCATTGAAATGGCTGCCTCACCAATGATTGTTTACTTTAGCTTATTTGAAAGACAGTGCTTACAAGCTTGGTCCAACTTCACAGAGACATATCTGTGTCAACCATCAATCATACATCTCATACTTACGACATCGAATGCTTGCTGAATTCATATTTAATAGAAATCCATGCTTTAATAAACAATTGTGCGCAAATATCTCTCTCAGTAAAGTGGAAATAACACACCAGTGCACATCTAACATGCAAAGATATCCAATGCGATGAACCATACTACCCTCAAATCACCTTGCAAAGTGTTAATATTCCAAACCAAAGTAAACTTGATTGCTGATGTTCTCGGTTGGCTATGTCATTCCATCCTGTTGCAATAGCCGCTTACTTTATGGTGTTGAGGTGCTTAAGGTGTGGCCCATTGGACATTTCTGTAATGATCAAGGGTAGCGCATGAGTTACAAGACTATCACCCCCTTTATTTGCTTCTAGACCCTCTCCTCCCCTCAAAAATGGCATCTATCTCTCTTTACTATTAAGTTTTGAATTTTGGCCACCCTTTGGATTGGCTGCATGCTTTATATTTCCTTTGATTCAGAATAATCCCAAGCGCCTTTAATATGTCTCACATTCTATTGGCCAATAGAGCACTTTAAGTGTTGGAAGCATGCCCGACTGCGCCAAAGGCTGTCATCGCTCTACTTTCCCAAGTTTACCACCCTAGTCCTTGCACATCACACACCTAAGCTTTGCCAAGCTTCAGCTGTAAAATATACGCTTTTCAGTCGATCGCCATATATTTTACACCATTGCTCTTTCGCTCTAAACTAGTTACACACTTGCGTCAGCAGCAGACTTTCGAATACCCCTCACACACGCCAACAAAAGCCATGTATATATTTCAAAGGAACTCGGTCTTCTTTTCATACCTTCATATATCTCTTCTCGCCCTTTTTCTACTTTCCACATTTTCTTCAATTTCAATTGCTACACGCGCTAATCACATAATGAGCGGCCAAGACACTTCTGCCTGCACCACCAACAACGTCGCTTACAAGGACTACATTGTGGTTATATCCCAGAAGCAGGACACAGTCACTGCTGAGAGCGGAAGCAAGACTGAGGAGCAGCCCAAAGAGAAACTAGACAAGCATCTTGAGTGGCTCGGCTCAGTTATTGGTACTGAAAATGTCAAACCTCCTTCTGATGATAGCCAAAGCGTCCAAACCCAGAAGTGCACCAACAGAGTAAAGAAGGTCTTCGAAAACACCTTCATGTATTTGGCATCCTTCGACCAAGACACCCTTGCTAAAGTAGAGAAGCGCCCAGAAATCGAGGTCGTTGAAGAGGACAAGACTATATCGATCGATCCCATTGAGAACTAACTATTAGACACACTATCCCATCAACAGTCATGAGATTAGTTAGTGCAGAATACGATTCTTTCTATATTTATTTACTGCCACCATTTGTAATGTGATACTTTTTCAATAAACTATATGTCATTCTGTAAGACTGTCTTACAATTTGCTTGTCAGTCCTAACGCACTATTATTACTGTGGCGCGTATTGTCGTGTACTTTATCAGACATGTGTTTGGAGTTGATGAGCAACTCTTGTATCCTAGTAGCAGGATTATGGCTGGCTGTTACAGGTCAATTCAAATAAAGCCAGTCTAGACGCAAATATTTATACTAATATCTGGGCTAACCAATGTTTCGATCACTGATTAAATCTTTAGATTGATTAGGATGGGTAATCAACTCTATAGTACCATTGCTGTCCTGCTTTGTGTTTCCAGCAAAACTGTGAATGGCTGAGGGCAATTTGGTGAAAGATGTGAAAACATGCACACTAGGCTGGGTTGATGAGAGGCGAATATTATATGGATTCATCCCTGCCAATATAGGAACGTCCTCTTCCTCACATCTTTACGGACCAAGGCATCCACTATAAATATACACAAAATGCCCAAATTCTTGAAGCCAGGCAAAGTAAGTAACTTCATAATATGTCCATCCACCATACCAGAACACGAGACCAGGCGTATCCTGATGGATGTGAATATCCCTGGCGCTTGACCCCCCGTTTCAATTTCATTCCCAAAACCATGAAATTCGTAGCATTTGATAAAAAGGCGAATCTTTAATCCCCCGCTTTGCAAATGCAACACCCATTTTTAAATCGCGATAAAGCCTGTCACTTCTAAAGTGGTTGTTGTGTCAACATATAAAGACCAATTCATCATTTTAACAATACCATGAATATTAGCCAATATCCCGTTCCCTTTCTCCACCTCCTATCCAACCACCAAAATGAGAAAAGCAATCTAAAATGCCTTAAATTCCTATCCTGAATGAAAATGCATTTTCCGTATTTAAATTCACTACTAAGTCCCTCTCCCCACAACCAAATCAAAAATATCAAACCTGTAATATATATTCCTTTCCAAATTACTCGTTATATTACTTTGAATATTTGCTAATACGCCAAATTACTTCAATCTTTATAGGTCGTAATTGTTCTCCAAGGCCGTTACGCCGGTAAGAAGGCCGTCATTGTCAAGAACGTTGACGAAGGTACCAAGGAGCGCCCCTACGGACACGCCCTCGTTGTTGGTATTGAACGCTACCCTCTTAAGGTTACCAAGAGAATGGGCAAAGCCAGAGTTGAGAAGCGTTCTCGCGTCAAGTCTTTTGTTCGCGTCATCAACTACAACCACCTTATGCCAACTCGCTATGGTATTGAATTGGACAACATCAAGGAGACTGTCGGTACCAAGCTTTCTGATGTTCCCAGCGAGCGCAAGACTCTTAACCAAGAGCTCAAGAAGACCTTGAAGCAGAGATACTTGTCCGGAAAGAACAAGTGGTTCTTCACTAAGCTTCGCTTCTAAATTTCCTCACTACAGTATTTGTGGTTTGCAATTCATATATACATAATCCAGGGTTTTTAAAGTCCGTAATATCAATTTTCACAATTTGAATGGATTTTGAAATTATCAAAAAAATTATGCTGTGTATGATCCCATGAATTTACATTTACATGTTTACTTGCGTATGTGTGTATCTATCATTGTTATTGAATATTCCCCTCTAAAACACTGTTGGCTTTAATGGATATAGCTCATTTGAATAAGGTCTATCCACATCTTTGCTAGAAGGAAATAGATTGATGTTGCGTTGCTTGTTGCTTGGTTTTATATCTCTGATCCATACCAAGATATATATATGTTGATCTTTCCGTCATAAGCTTATTTCATCGCTTAATGACATTCATCTAGGATCATTTACTTTACTATTGTGTACTTCAACATAAATATTTTGGCTTCTTTTTTACATTCAAGGATTGCAGTCTGATTCTATTTTATATCCATCAAATGGAGATCCCAACTATCAATGAAAAGATTACAACTCATGTTCAAATCCCAATTTTTACAAAGCCTTTGATCCCAGATTTGATTAGTATTTTTAGAAAAAATAAAATGTCTTGTATTAGACAATAAAATTGATCCGTCACCTAGAATTATTACTAACGTGTCCACCCCTTTTTTCCCTCATAATCTCTCTAAGGTCGAATAGCCATTACCTTCCAGTCCATATATATATATATACATACATAGGTTGATATGAGGGTTTATACTAGTGACGAGGCTGGTTTGTTCAAAGGTAATTACAAATTCAACAACCCTTCATGTATTACATTTGGTTATAAGCCATGAATTGTCATTAATAAGAAATTTTTTCAATACTTATGACATTATAGCTATCGACTTGGACCTCAATGTAAGCTACGAACAGGTTAGAGCATTGGCCGCAAAAAAGGCCAAGACAAAGCCTGATGAAAAGGATGCCGAAAAGCCCGAAAAGTCCAAAAAGAGCACCAACAACAAAGATACACAAGTTGCCGGTGGTGTAAAAACCAAAATATTAAACGGCACTGTCGATAGAAAGCGAGAAATACAAGCTACATCGCAATTGGTATCTTTGGATGAAGGTGATAATCATTCACTATCAAAACTAGTTGGTGTTGCTCGTAGAGATGGAACTGTTGAAGCGATTGAATTGCCAACTGGAAAAACAAGACACACGTATCTGGATCAAGACTTTCAGCAATCAGTAAAAATACGGATTAACGGACACTTTATTACAGAAAAGAAATATGTTGGCATCAATGTGACTCCAGAACACTTTTTGACCTGCACTAATTTGGGAAGAGTTAGATATCAGAGATGGGACGATAGTGACAATCCAACATTGATTCAACTTCCATTTGACATCAATGTAATGAGAGCTCATCATAAATGTCCTAATGCCTTTATAGTTGGTGGGCAAGAACATGAGCTGCGACTTTGGGATATCGAGAGATTGGCCTCTGAATACTCTATTCCAGAAACAGCTAGTCAGAAGAGTTGGCCATGGGCAAAACCACAGAGCACAAAACCATTGTTTGAATCCGAAAATGTTGAACCAGATTTCCTTGGGCTTCGCGTACCAGTGTGGATAACCGATGCCTGGTTCCTTGACTCCGATAATGCCACGCAGCCAGGCGACCTCACCAAATTCATAGTCAGTACAAATTATAAGCAGATTCGCATATATGACGCAAAGTCAGGCAGACGTCCTGTAAAGGATTGGGAATTTGGAGACTACCCTATAAGGAATCTGGCCGTGTCACCCACCGGAAATGACGTATTTTATGCTGATACGACGGGAAAGGTTGGTCATTTGGATATCAGAACTGGAAAAGAAATTGGCCAGCTCAAGGGATTTGCCGGTACTGTTACATCCATGTGTCTGAACAGGGATGGTAGCTTGTTAGCTACTGTTGGCTTGGATAGATTTTTGCGGCTACATGAGACCAATAGTGCCAACCACAAACTACGTCATAAAGTTTATCTCAAGCAGAGATTGACGAATGTTGTGGTAGATTGGAGTTCTGAGAAGACCGAGGAAGAGGAAGCTGAGGAGATGTGGCATGATATGGCTACGGTGAAATCGGATAGCAAGAGAAAACGAAAATCTCGTTAAAAATAGTTTTGATGAAATTATTGTGGTTATTTTAATAGTAGAGATAATTTTTCCTATATAAAAAATAAATCATTAAAGTTCTTATATATAAAAATGTATATATTATCAAACAAACTATCTAGTCATAGGGGTAATAATTTTTGAAGGGTGAAAGTTTACTAGTAAAACTGGACATCCATTTGGCTGCGATTGACCCTATAATCAGTTGCCACCAAAATTCATCCTTCAAAAATTATGATCCATAGAGCTGTTAAAAGGTGACAAAATTTACAAGTGGTTTCATAAACTTATTATAATATCAAATCTATCTTGCTTCTTAATGACAAGTCAATAAAGGCAATCCAATAAACAGCGATTTTTATAAAGCAAGAAACTCAATTTAGTTAAATTTTAAAGAGAAGCTTTATGCTTGGTCGTTGATAGGTACTTAACTCTTGCTGGCAATATACTTCATGGATGATATATTTTCTATCTTTAGTTGTAGTAATGTCAAAGCGGGCACTTTGACTTTTTGCATAGAATACCAAGGTCCGTATCCCATTTCCAATCAATAACAGCATTTTCTTTGGTAAAGGAAAGCCACTGAGGATATTGTGCTTTTTGCAATGAAAGTAGTGAATTGACCAAAAATAACATACTATAAGGACGCCACTTCTTTGGCATATTAAGCACTCTAACATATTAAACTACTTTATCATTTTCCAATATCATGTCATGTTAAAATTGTAGCTGCTATAATAAAACAAGCCGTTGATTTTGATTGAGTCTGGTGGTGAAGATGTTCTATAGCCATACACAAAGACATTGGATCAAGTCACATCACAGAGCATTCATATCAAATAAATATAATTTTGTAGCTTTTTGTCGCATAAATAACCCATTATTTGAAATTCTGTACTCCCCTCTTGGTATAAACAGAATCCATTCCAAAGGTCTTTATATCTTCGAAAATTAATCAATACTTCGGTAGTCCGCTAATTAGGTTACACGGTTCCATTTGGACTGGACGTACAGATCCATTTGATGCCCATCCCTTAAGTATTGGCCATTTTAAAGGTTCAAAGTTAAATTTATAAAGGTCGCATGGCATTAACCAGGATTGATTTACTACTTGGTCGCTTTTTATATGGAGTTGGTGCAAAGGCCAACTTTCTACTTGAAATCAACAGACAGGCCTTTGATTAGTGCCATAGACACCCTTGCAAATCATCATCGCTAAACTAAAGAACAAATTTCTGTAACATCAAAGGCCTTTATATTCTTGATTTTAGTTTTGATTTCATCATTTTCTTTTTCGATATTTCGTCTCTTTGATAGTGGCGAAGCTTTGAAACTACTTAATAGGTTTTCTTTGAATATAATGCAAGCCCAGTAACTAATGTCAGCTGTAGCAATGATAATAGTATCGGTGGTAGTAGTGGTGGTAGTAGTTCTAATTCCCCGCCATTTTACTACTTATCTACGATACAAATACCATTTATATCCTTATTACTCCACTTCAAATTCTTTTTACATCTTCAATTTTCTTTATTTGTTTTTATATCATTATAGTCATTGGCTTGTGGTTTGTTTTAATATTAGTTAGGTTTTGGCCATTGAGTTATATACAGTGACTATATATTTTAAGCACAAACACAAAATATATTTATTGTAGTAAACCCAAAGGGGATGATATAGAGATGAATCAAGATAGAAATCAAATTCCAAAAAGGCAAGCCTATTTAGCACGAAACGACTCCGGACAAACTCGGAGATACAGCCTTACCAATGTAAATGGAGACATCGAGACTGGACTGCATTCGAATGATTCATCTAGGAAACGTAGTTCCTTGACAAGGCCAGAGCGACAGCCAATACCCAAGCCTGGTGACCCACACTATTACACATATATGAAACTAAACGGAAGCATGAGCAGCATAGAACAAAATGAACAACTCCAAAAGGGAACTGCTCTTAGACGGCGAAACACTCCCATGAAAGGAGAGGTCAAGAAGTCGCGGAGGAAAGCAATAATGAACGGTTTAAAAAAAGAAGAGAAATCTAGCTTCCTTGATAGGCTTCCTGGCCCATGGACTGTTTATACAAGAATAGTGACATTCTGGGCTCCACCACCTCTACTGAAGCTCTGCGGGATACCAGATAAGCAGATACAGACAGCATGGCGGGAAAAGATAGCCTTGGTCAGTATCATAGTAATGATCATGGGCACAATTGGATTCTTGACCTTCGGTTTGCAACAAGTGCTCTGTGGCCTTTCCGGTACCGAAAACCGAGTAAAATTCAACGGACTCAAAAAGGGAAACGTCATAATAGGCGGCTATGCATACGACATTTCAAAGTTCAAGCACCCTGATGTCGGAAAAATCGACGACGGAAATATCTTGGGCGCCCCCATCAATGCAGAATTCAGGGACTTGTCGCTGCTATTCCAAAACCCAAACGACAATTGCAAAAAGGTTCTTCGGTATGCCGATAACTTTGCTGATGATAATGGCAATGTTGCTAATGTCTTTCCATGCAAAATGGTTTCTAGCCAACCCCCAGGCGACAAGGTAGACCCTTCAGATACATACAACCAGGAATTTTGCCACAACAGCAATGAAGAACGCAGCGCTCTTAAAAGGCAGCCCAAGAAAGTGGTTTACTATTCATGGGACGACATCATGAACAAAAAGAAGGACATGATAGTGTATAACGGTGTTGTACTCGACCTTTCAAGGCTAGACTGGCTACTTCCTCAAGTCAAGCTGCCTTCGATAATTAAAAAAATCAAGGGAGGAAAGTACCGTGGGCAGGATATGAGCATGTATTTTGCCAAGGAAAACCCCACCACTGGGGAATGCTTGAGGGACTTGACCAAAGTTGGCGATATCGACACTGCCTCCTTTGGTTGTATGATCTCAAATGTTATCCTGTACGTCTCTTTGGTCGTTATTCTTGGCGCCGTCTTTGCAAAGTTTTTCATGGCCCTTTATTTCGGTTGGTTTATGTCTCGGAATCTTGGCTTTATAACACCAGAAACACCAGAAGAACGGAAAAAGCGGTTAGAAAAGATAGAAGACTGGTCTGATTATTATAGTGATGGAAGAGCAAGGGAAGTCCTTAATCCCCAATACACAGTTGCTCCAGGAATGGCCAATATGAACCAACAGAGAACCGCCTCTCCTGATGGTACTGCCACAGCTAATAACAGCAATGATAATATCGACAATGCTGCACCTCCAGTCACCCCTCGCAAGCACCGGTGGCTCCCCAGCGTGAGTAGGTTCTCGCAATTTAATCCTGGCGAGGTACCTGTTATTGAGAATCAGCCCGCAAAGAGAGGACGAGTTGGTGTTAACCCAAACTCCGTGGCAAGTGGCTACTTCAACTCCTTGTACATGACCAGAAATCCAAACCAGCATTTCGAAGACAACCCAAATACCGCGGGGATTAGCGAGCTCGACGATACCACAAGGTATACGTTGGATCTGCCCAAGGATAGTGCAATTCAAAACGAATTTATGACATATCCCTCAGGGAATATGAACCAAACAAATATAACTGTAAATCAAGCCTATAAATCTCACCAGGATCCTATAACAGCCGCTGGTACAACAGTTGACGACTCCCCATTTGACTTCCCGCTGGCTTACACCCTGCTGCTTGTAACGTGCTATTCTGAGGGAGTCGAGGGCATTCGAACAACTTTGGATTCGTTGGCAGGCACTGATTACCCTGGTTCGCACAAGTGCATCTTTGTCATTTGCGACGGCCTGATCAAAGGTGCAGGCGAGGACATGTACACGCCGGATGTTTGTCTGTCGATGATGAAGGACTTTGTTATTCCACCCGACCGTGTGCAGCCATATACTTATGTAGCCATTGCATCCGGAGCCAAGCGCAGAAACATGGCCAAGATCTACGCTGGCTACTATGCCCCTAGCGAGGATTCTCCAGAGGCTACCAAGCGCGAGCCAGTCCCGATGATTCTTGTTGTCAAGTGTGGTGCGCCAGAAGAGGCAAACGAAAAGAAGCCAGGTAACCGTGGCAAGCGTGACTCCCAAGTTTTACTGATGAGATTCCTCCAGCACGTCATGTTTGATGATCGTATGACTGAGCTGGAGTATGAGTTGTTCAACGCCATGTGGAATGTAACCAAGGTCACTCCTGATAACTTTGAAATATGCCTGATGGTTGATGCTGATACGAAAGTCTATGGTGATTCGGTAACCCGTATGGTAGCGACCATGGTCCGAGATCCACAGATCATGGGTCTTTGTGGTGAAACCAAGATTGCCAACAAGCGAGACTCGTGGGTAAGTGCAATCCAAGTATTCGAGTACTACATCTCCCACCACCAGGCCAAGGCTTTCGAATCGGTGTTTGGCGGTGTCACTTGTCTTCCAGGCTGCTTCTGCATGTACAGAATCAAGGCTCCTAAAGGTACCAACAACTACTGGGTTCCAATCCTCTCGAACCCCAACATTGTCGAGCTTTATTCTGAGCATGTTGTTGACACGCTACACAAAAAGAATCTGCTCTTGCTTGGGGAAGATCGTTACCTAACCACACTGATGCTCAAAACATTCCCAAAACGCAAAATGATGTTTGTTCCATCGGCTGTTTGTAAGACCGTTGTGCCGGATGAGTTCAAGGTTCTCCTATCCCAAAGACGTAGATGGATCAACTCTACGGTACATAATCTAATGGAATTGGTTCTGGTTAAAGATTTGTGTGGTACCTTCTGTTTGTCTATGCAGTTTGTCATTTTCATGGAACTGGTAGGCACTGTTGCTTTGCCCGCTGCCATTTCATTCACCATATATATCGTCATCATTTCAACATTCACCAGACCAGTTCCTTATCTCCCTCTGGCCCTTTTGGCATGCATCCTGCTTCTCCCTGCTGTATTGATCGGACTTACTACACGCAAAATGGTATATGTCGGATGGATGTTCATCTATCTCTTTGCGCTTCCTATTTGGAACTTTGTCCTCCCTGCTTATGCATACTGGCACTTTGATGATTTCTCATGGGGCGAGACCCGTAAGGTTACTGGTGAGGGTAAAGATACGGGCCACGGTGATGGAGAGGGCGAATTTGATCAGAACATGATCATCAGAAAACACTGGTGCGAGTTTGAAGCAGAAAAGAGAGAAAAGACCAAAAAGATCCTCAACGAGACTCCGCATCTCAGAAAGGTTGCATTGAGCATCTACGACAATCTTTACCTGCGACACCTGTCCCTAGGAAATGAGTTCCACCACAACTCGATGATATCTATGCTCAACAAGTCACAAACCCTTGGAGGGACGAGCAGTTTTGGAAGCTTGGTTAGTAGCCACAGGAGTGTTATCAGCACCAGTAAGAGATCTGAAACGCACAGCCACACCAGCTCTGAAAATAGCGTTTTATTCACGCCTGGCATTGGTCAGGTGTCTCAACTTCAGGCAGCCATCACATCCTCATCGGCCCACACGCTTGAGGATACTAAAAGAATGTCACATGCGGCAGATACTCTAGAAAAGCTCGGTTATATGACTCCTCTCATCATCCCAACGATTGCCAGTACCAACTCGATCAGCAGAATGGCCAACTCTTCTTCACTAACGTTATCGTCATCATCAGCATCATTAGCTCTTTCAAATAGATCATTGAGTCGTGGTGGAACGCCACAGTCCAAGGGCTTTTCAGGCAGCCAGTCCAGTCTCCGCAATACAGTGGCAAACAAGGCCCATCAGTACCCATTCCTTAATCTCCCACCACCACCAGCAGTATTCCAAATAGGAACACAGTCATCTCAGCTAACAAACAAGAGTAGAAACTCGTCAATGGTATCACTCAACTCATTGCGAGTGCCACCTATACAAAAGCCAAATAACAACAGCAACACCAGTAGTAATAATAGCTATAATAACGGCAAAAGCAGGAGTTATGGATATGCTCCTTAATGCCGAATAATAAACTGATATCTTTCTTTCACTGCACTTTTAACGACTTTATAATGATACATCCAATATTCTTTTTTTACATCTTTTGAATCTCACACCTAATAATTCTTGTTTCTAGATAAATTTTACATCAAACTTGTAATAATGAACCCCTCCCCCCTGAAATATCATATCTATGCACCTAAATTATTTACCACATTTTCACTTTACAACAAATAAATGCACTACATTGGGAATTTACGTGGTTTAATAATTAGTTTCTTTTAATAATAATATTAAAAAGGGAAAGATATTGTAAACTAATAAACTAGATAGTAAAGAAGCTAGATAACAAAAAAATAGTAAGAAAAATATATGAACTAATAGTTTGACGAAATAGGTAGGACTGTGATTATATATGCGTAAGAGAGAGACTTATACCAAAGCCGTGTTTAATATTATATTAGAAGCAGCGGTAGATGTTCTTTATTACGACGTGATGTGTAAATATTTGTATAACTACCTCCTTTTAAATAGTTGCAGCTACTAGTAATAGGATTACTTGATGCCTTGAACTGCCCATGGAGATACATAGTCAAAGCCAGAGAATTGGTTCTGATCATGCAAGTCTAGGACAGAGTTGGATGGTGTCAGCCTGGGTGGCTCAGAAGTAAATTCAGCATCAAAGTTGGAAGTGTCAGTTCTTGACTTAATGACCGGAATAAATGGTGGAGGAACTCTCTTGTTAAGGATATCGTCCCAGTTAGTTCCTCTAAAGAAGGGATGACGCTTAATTTCCTCGGCATCCTCAGGGCCAGCTCCCAATCTCTTTTGGGGAATACGTTGCAAGAGCTCTTGGCAAATCTCGACTGAGTGTCTTGACATTCCAACTGGGTAGAGGACCTCATCATCAAGAATAGCCTCAAAGATCTCATCTTCATCTTCGCCACGGAATGGACTCTGGGCCAATAACATTTCATAGATGAGCACACCAAATGCCCACCAGTCGACAGCCTTGCCATATCGGTTCTCCAAAATGATTTCAGGGGCCATGAACTCGGGTGTACCACAGTTGTGGGTGACTACACCAGAGGCGATGAAGGAGTGGAATGTGCGCATGGCCAAATCGTATACACTGCGATGACCAACTGAGCGGCGATCGGTAACAGCCAACTCATAAGTAACAGTGCGACTGCTTGGGAACAAAGAAGTCTCGTTGGCTTTGAGCAGGCTGCTGAGAGTAGAGTCACCGCCAACAATTTCAAGGAAGCTTTTTGGACTTGTGGTAGCCATGGTTACACTTGCAATTCTGTCCTTCTTGGGAGCCAAATCTTGTGTGTTGAAATCGGAGCTGTTGACCATTCCTAGATCAACAAATTGTGCTTTTCTCAGGATCTGCTCAACAGTATCGTCAAGTTCATCAGATTTCAGGCTATTATCATCGGCAGCTGACTGGTCTTGTAACTGCAATTGTTGCTTTGAAACATCAGTTAAATGGACCAAAGCAGGCTCCACAACATTGTGCTTCTGATGGTTTACGTAGCGGATGTATGAGGTACATATTTCAGCAAGAATTTGCTTCTTTGTATTGTAAGCGAAGGAGATGTTGTCAAGGACAGAAGTATCTTTTAGATGTTCCTTGCGAACAATAGTGGCCAAATCGCTGACACCGGACTTATAAAGCACGCTGATATCAGATACACCACAACGCTCAAGCAATTCGACAATGGGCTGGGATTGCTGATAGGGGATTGTAAATAGCTCATTCCAAGATATGGTGGCGGGTTGTTGGGATGACTCTGTTGCAATATTTGCGGTGATTCCACTGTTTCCAGAGACAAGACCACTAAGGAATGCCTTGATGACAGGTAATGGGCACTCCTTATCTGTAATAAATGATGGAATAGTGATATTGGCTATAGTTTCGCTGCTAGACCCATCATTACCAGTAACACCAATTACAGATTCAATGCATTGAGATAAAGCAACTGGAAGGGTTGCCTTCCATACACCACCATAGCCATCTGAATTTTCAACCTTCTCTACTTCTACGGATAAGCATTTATCAAGAGAATCAGGAGATGCACCATAAGGATCAAGTACATGTCTCACATCCTCCTTCAAAACACGAACATCCACATTGTTGGTCATAGCGAATGAAGCAACATTGGAGCTGCTCTCTGTAAACATACTGGACAACACAAGGCCAACAATTCTGGTAAATGCTAGGGTCCTCAACATCTCGGCATGAGTCTTCAAACTGAAATGTAATGTCTTGGCGCTGAATGACCAAGTCTCATTGAGTTCCAAATCAAGAGTAGGGAACTTGGGTCCCAAAACCAGCGAGTCTTTACCAAGCTCAATATCTTCAGCCTTCTTCCACCCATTGGTGGTATAGAATTTGTGGTCGCTGGTGGCAGTGATTGTTCGACCATCAGCCAAACAAATTTCAACACAAGGTCTTACCCCATTGTCAGTCCATCTAACAAGGCCATCGGATGTCAATGAGTTTCTGATCTTGTTATACGACATGATCAACGATTCCTTCTGTTTGAGGTCCTGGAGCTCATCTAGCCTCTTTGCGTCCTTAATGCGAACACTGAAGCCATTGAACAGGTTGATAGGGGTATTTCCTTCCAAGCAGAATGTGTTTGTGGTCTGACCGTACCCCATATTTTCCTTACACAAGCCATAGTCAGCAATCTTGATGTGGCCATCTGCAGACAGCAGAATATTGTCAAGCTTGAGATCACGATAGATAATGTTGTTGCGATGGAAGTATTCAAGGGCCAATAGAACCTCAGCTGCGTAGAACTTGGCACGCTGTTCAGAAAATTGGTTGGTTTGGATATGCATCATCAAATCACCACCAGAAATGTATTCCATAACAAAGAACAATCTGGTGTCGTTCTGGAAACATGAGTGAAGTCCAATCAAGAATGGATGACGTTCCTTGTTGGCAATCAAAAGTACGCGTTTTTCGGAACGTGTGCTCTCGAATTCCTCATTTTCGGCAATAAACTGCTTCTTGAGAACCTTGATGGCGTATAGACTGCGGGTTCTTTTTTCTTCGGACAAAATGACCTTGCCAAAGTTGCCTTTGCCAAGAACTGTAATGAATCGGAAGTCATCGATGCTAACCTTGGGCAGTTTCTCTGGCACTGCAGGTCTGGCCATAGGTTGAATTCTGCTCTGAGGAGCTGGTGCTGCTGCACCACCAGGTGAACCTACTACAGCAAGCTGCTGAGGCTGGCTCTTTATTGGTGGTGGGCGGAAGGATTGCTGCATGGCATTACGGATCTGTGCCTTTTCATGATCAGATATATCGGGACGACTGCTGCTGCTGGCTTGAGGATAGCCAGGTCCATGCTGTTGGGGCTGCTGTTGATGGGGCTGCTCTACTCCGTAGGCCATTCCACCACCAGGGACATTTGCATTGGACCGAAGCTGTGGTGGGATTGCGCCAGGAGAATGAGGCATTGGAGCACTTTGGTGCTGACGCTGTTGCATTTGCTGCTGATAGTAACTCATCTCAGGGCTGTGACTGCCAGGAACAGAAACGCGCATGTCTGCACGATCTTGCTGCTGCATAGTAGGTGGAGCACCATATGGGGGATGTTGGGGCGGTGCAACCTGGATAGAACTCTGATTGCTGTATGGCAGCTTGTTGTCCCCCATTAAATCAACCTTGGGGATGCTAGGAAGCTGGGCCATGGTATCTTGCTGGAGTTGCTGCTGTTGTTGGGCTTTGGCTCCCCTGGCAATGGTTTCGCGTTTGCTGAGAACCTTTGGTTGGGGCAGAGACGAACCTTTGGTGATCCTGAGCTGCTCGAAAAGCTGAGCAGCCATCATAAGCTTCATTCCACAGAAATTGGGGATAAAGCGGGCACAGTCCTGATGACAGACTATCGAACAGTCTGAGCATTTTTTGATCTTGCGACCGATGGCCAACATTGAACCACAGTGCGAGCACCAGTTGGCACCATAGGAAGTCGATACTTCGAAGCGGTGGGGAATCCTGTGCTTGAGGATATCAGTGGCATCCTCAGGAATCGAGCCACCAGCATCAGACTCGCCCAAAAGACAGCGAGTGACAACCTTGGAGGCACAACGATCATGGATAAACATCTGACAGTCCTCGCACTGGAAGCCGATCGAATTGACCAAGTGTTCCTCACAGACGGCACACTTCATGATCGAATAAGTGTGAATGGGATAGAAATGATGGCAAAGCATTTCGGTGCACTGTCCCTTGCGCTTCCTGACAGCGGCTTTACGGCCCAGGCGAGAGGGCTGACGACGACGCGTGTTATCCTTGGTAAAGTTGAGCCAAAGTTCGAGCTGGCCAGAAGGTTCGACATCCCAACCGCTTTGTACGCCGTGTTCTCCAGGAATGACACTGCCGACCTGACCGCTAATCATTCCAGCGCCAGGCGAAGTCACAGACATCATTGACAAGCGACCACCAGGGGCGGCACCGCTAGCTACTCCCTTTTGGATGTGGTCAGCCGGAGCCCACCCATCAGCCGATTCCTGGGCGGCCTGCTGCTTGCGAATATCATCATGCAAGTCACAAAGCTTGATCCATGTCATACCCAACAGAGTCTCACGGTCGTGGCGATCGTATATATTCATCTCGACTTCAGATGCCTTATGAACATCAAATTCAAAGAACTCGTTCCATTCTCCGTTTAACGAGAGTCTGGTGGTGGCCTTGACCACGCCATCGATCTTGATCTTGACGTAGCTGCCCATGTAGCGACCACCTCTGGAATTCTGGACGCGGTATAGATAGCGGCCAGCAATGATCCTTAGCTGCAATTTACCAGACATCAGGCGTCGAAGACCTGGCTCAAGCTGATAGGGAGAGACACCTTCGTTCTCGGTCTCGTCATCCTCATCAATATAGTCGATACACAGCCCATGGTACTTTTTATAAGCACGCTCAAGAAGCAAAATCTTTTCCTTGGTTTCCCCAATAACAGATGATGCGGCAGTGACCTGGGCCATCTTCTTTTTGTTTCCACGCAAATAATCGTTGGTGTAGATTGAAGAAATGCGGTTTGTGCCTTCAAGAAGCTTGCGTTCAACGCCGAGCTTGTAGGTAATCTCTTGCAGCTTCAAAGCAACCTTCTGAGTAGACAAAGAAGATGTCGATTTGCGCAAGTCTAGGTAGGAAATGGAGGTTGTACGAGACCTGCGACTAGTACTGTTACTGTCAATGGCAGTCGAGCCACTGGCACTGTCAGGGGCTACTTTCTGGCTACCAGCAGTGGTATTGTTGGCAGTAGAACCATGAAGGGTAGAGCCACCAGAGTTATTAGTGTTTGTGGGGGAATTAAAGCTTCCCGACTCGCGGTTTTGCTTTTTGATCGAGAGTCTGGTCAGCTGCTCCTGAAGGAACTGGATACGCCTCTGGGACTCCACGACAGAGGACTCAAGCTCGGCAATAGCATTGCGGTTGGTGTGGCTGGTGCGCATAACCTTGGTGGCATTGAGAATCTTTTCTTCATTAAACAATTTACGACGGGTGTCCTGAATGGCCGCATCCAGATCCTGTAGAGTGAAAAATACAAGTTGGGTTTTAGTGTGTTTGTTTATATTGAAATGGCTCTAGCTAAAGGTAAAGAGACAGGAGCAAGAAAGGTAATTGAATGTTGGACAATCTAAGCCCATATGTAGATTTCAATAGACATAAATGTCATACTTACGGATGGCGGGAGCTGGCTGGACATTTCTGGGGTAAGTTTGACAAACTAGCTTCCAGACTATATAGAGCCACTAGTACAACAACTACTACAACTACAACAGATAAAACTAATACTAATACTATACGGATAACCTTTGGTATTGGTGGTGGTGGTGGTAGTAGTAGTAGTAATACTATTAGTAAGATAAGTAAGGGAGGAGGCTGTGTATATGGCCAAAGGTGTTGCAGTAGTACTTGGTAAAAAAGCAAGAGAGAAAAGAAATATGTAGATACTGGGGAAGGGGGACAAAAATAATTTCACACCAATTTGAGGGTTGATTGGAACTGTGTGTTTGTGTACACTTGGACAGGCCAATTCAGCACCAACCCTTTCCCTATCGCCGCTATTCTGTTGCTGCTGCTGTTGCTCTTTTTTAGCAAGGGGGCATGTCTGCTGGTTGGTTAGGATCCCACACATACACCAATACAGAGCAAATTGGTCTATTTATAACATACTAGACCACACATTGGGAATGCCGTGAGAGGAGTGTGCCACAGTGTACATAAGCCAAAAAGACGGTAGAAGACAGTATGCAGATAGTGGCATCAATGCTCCCAAGCTGTGCTCGTGCTGCCAAAGCTGCTTGAGTATGTCCGGAGATGATAAATAAAAGCCATATGCCATTCAGGGCTCCGGCTCCACAATGGAAGCATAAACTAAGGAAAATCATTGGAAAATATTGGACCACCAGGCTTGCTTTCCTTGTTTATGCCTGTGGTTGACTTGATAGTCTGCCATAGACGCAGCACTTTGATTCTATACAAGAGAACCGCAATGACGACAGTTTGTGCATGAATCTATCTGTCTTGCCCACACTCAAATCCCAGGTATTTCGGCGCTAGTGAGAACCAGTGATCAAAGGATTTGCAAAGACCGCTTCGCAGCACTCTGGTTTGCTGTATATGGGTGGTTATTTTTGAAGTGTGACCACCTGTTAACAAATAGTCATCCTCCCATTTGGCTGTGGCTGCCCTTTCAAATCACTGGCCACCAAAAGGTACCCTTCAAAAATCATGATCCATTTGGTTCCTTGCCCGAGTGCATAGTTAACGCGTCTCTGTCTCCTGTAGGCAGGATATAATGATTGTCAAATGATCTACAACTAACTCGCCTTATGTGCTTAGTGATTATTCTTGTTTGTACCTCTTGTGCTTCTGGATTTCGCCAGTGTGTATTTCACAATGCCAGGTATTTTATAAAACGGAAAATAGTAAGCGAATTATCGAGTGCTTGTTCGTCTAGTCTTTAACCTAATCAATAGGCAGAAAAGTACCATATTATGGATGATGTGACGGTGATCTCTCCATTGATCAAAAGCCTTTAAAACCATCTATCACTGGGAATAAATTTGGTTCCAAATTTCTCACAGTAGAGCTATTTTTAGTAAAGGGTTTGGCTGGAATTTAGAGTGTACCCCATACCCCTGAGTAAGGTGCTTTTAGAAAAATTGCTCTACAGTTGCCATTCGTTTCAAAGCCATGGCGATTTTCATATTATTTTTCAAAAAATATGCAAAACTTTGAGATTTGGGTAGCTTTGCTTTACATTAAGGATCTTCCGGGATTCACCATACCTAATTGCATGGATATTATCATCGCCATCAACCCATTCTTGTTCAACAGGGTGTCCAGTTTGAGCCAACTCTAAAAGCATTGGTTCCAGCAATATACAAGTCCATACATGTGTAAAACCATTTGATTATTGCAGCTCTTTTATTTTATCTTTTTGGTATGGGTTTTAGACATTCGATGATTAGGCATTTTTTATTGCTCTTAGAGAGGTAGCAGCTGAATGCCACATACACCAAAAAAGATTGTGTTTACCAAATTAAATAAAATAATCTACTTAGGCCAGTATGAATTTTAGACAAACTTAAAACAAATTGATAGTGTTGGCCCATAATGCGTTAAATTATGGACGTTGCTATTAAAAAAGTATTTTGATTTCAGAAATGAATCTTCATACTATCAGCCATAATCTTGTTGTCTATATCTGACAAACAATAATTCAAAGATGGATGACGACGACTTTATGTATGACGATGATGACTATCTCTCTCAAGAGGATGAAGAGAATGAGGAAAATGAGGAAGATATACTCGATGATGTCGAAGTCAAGTGCGAAAATATGTACTACAAAGCCAAAGGTAATATCAATAATGTTTAAACCATTACATTTTTCTATTCAAAAAAGAAAACATGTCGAATACCTATTTAATTTGTTTCTTTTTGACATTTAGAGTTCCGTGAGACTGATATGAAATCCGCTCTAGATCAGTTCAGGGATGTCATTGAACTAGAAAAGAATGACAAAAAGAAGGGTGAATGGTAAGCTTAGACAGCAGCGTCATCCAAAATTTTGCTTTGGTCTATTTTTGAAGACACTGGGTTTTAACCATACCGTGATAACCATATAGGGGATTCAGAGCACTCAAACAAACAACAAAGTTGCATCTCAAACATAATCAGCCTACAGAGGTAAATGGCAGCAATTGTTTCAAAATGCCTCAAAAATTGTCTAGTAGGATATTATAACAATGATGCACACTTTCCCTTTATTTTGTTTGGGTTGTGATAACAGGCACTTGATTCATATAAAGAGCTTTTGACGTATATCGAATCAGCTGTTACAAGGGATTATGGCGAGCAGAGCATTTCCAAGATGCTAGAGCGGTTCTCCGATCTTAAGGACATTACTCGCATCGAGGCATTCTTCAATGTAACACTTGATATTCTCGAACAAGTAAAAAATACCAGGTTGCAAATGAAAGTTGGTTTGAGACTGGGAAGACTATTTTTAGAACAGGGTGAATACTCAAGACTTGAACATGTAAGCATTTTTTTGACTCTTCTAGTTATGGAGAGGTTGATATAATGATTCTGATGGAATATTATAATTTTACTAATAGAAACTCAAAGAGTTGTATGCAATGTGCCCAGACGAGACTTCCGAAACTGCCATGCTATTTAGTTCCCAAATCAATGAGGTCTTTGCGTTGGAGCTGCAGATGCATTCCCGAACTCAGAATATTGGAAGGCTAAAGGAAGTCTATAACCGATCCAAGACAATGAAGATTAGTGTACTACACCCTCGAATCAAGGCCACTGTGAATGAATGTGGTGGAATTATCAATATGTCAGAAAGTAAGGGCTAGAAAGTTATATGTTTTAAATGTACACTCATTTAAAAATATGCTATAACCATATCTTTATATTATAACCATGAATGTAGAAAAATGGAGCTTGGCTAGAACAGATTTCTATGAATCTTTTCGCAACTTTGATGAGGCTGGTGATATTGAAAACCGCATTCGTATACTAAAGTAAGTTTTAAGCCACGAATAATTTTCGTATGTGCGAGGTGCAATATATTGATTATACAATTCTAATGCTTTTATTTTTATTGTTAGGTATCTGATTTTGGCCTGTATGCTTGATGAGACTGGTATTAATCCATTTGATTATCGCGAAACAAAACCGTAAGACCAATGACTAACAATTACTTTTATTGGATTGCATGATATTTTAGCCATTCTAACTCTGCACATCTATATTCATTAATTACTGTAGATATGTTGACAACCCAGAGATCAAGGCTCTGGTATCTCTGGTAGAGGCATATCGCAAACAGGACATAGTTGAGTCCGAGCGAATCCTAAAGGGTAAATATACCAATACTTTATTCTCCTTTACATAAAAACATTACCTTTTTAATAATCATGCGTTTAATTGCATTTATATATAGAAAATGGGGAGTCTGTACTTGATGATCCATTGATTAAAAAGAATATTACTGATGTTATCCAAGCTGCTAGAGCCCAGACCCTATTGCAAATCACACGCCCATACACTTCTGTCAGCACTGAATTTTTGGCAAAAAAGATAAGAACTACATCAGCTGAAGTTGAGCATCTCCTTTCTTTGCTGATACTTGATAAAAAGATTGATGGTGTTATTAACCAGGTCACCCGCCAATTTGTTCGTTACCAACAGTATGTATCTTCTCCCTCATTCATTATTTTACACTTGATGCCCGGATAAACTTACTTTGGTTTTTCTTTAACATTTGTAACAATGCTTTTAATATAGATCCCCTGTCGATTCTGTCCAGCATAAGGCACTTAACGACTGGGCCAATAGCGTTGATAGACTTTTGACAAAGACCGTACATTTGTTAAATTAGTTAAATGTCAATTACTGGCTCCTGTTTTTTTGCTATTTCGGGATACTTTGAATTTTGTGCTTCTACTAGTTTATTATCAAATAAACTTCAAATGGCAAGAATTGTACATAAATAAGATTTTATTTATTTCAGATATCATTACCTTTAGTTGTGGTGATGGGCGTCTTTATGATGTTTTTGATGGAGATTGTTTACTAACAGATTAATCTTTTATAAATAAATGTTCTTGGTTTATTATAGACCTCTATTTAACAGTAATAGCTGCTCACATGGGAATAAATATCAAACTAATCATTCAAAAAGAGCCTGTACACATATTTTAATGATTGAGTAATTAACTGAGAAAGACAGCCCCTTTGGATAATATAGATTTATAAACCTAACCAATCTACTCACATGAGTGATTATTTTTGAAGGACTAAGTTCTACTAGTATGTCAGTTTCAACTTGCATACTAGTTACCATATATTTTCATTGACCAATGCCTCACTATGCAACATCTGCATTTAGCCTTTCAAAAATAACTACCCACATGTGCTCTTGTGATGAATTCATATAATAATAGTATAAATATCAGGAAGCATTATTTTTAAAATCACATAAAATTTGTTTTTTCTTTAAAAATTTATTATACTATACGCACATAAATATCAATTATCTATTTCTATTGCTTTTACATTTATATACATACCAACACTAAATCACATCATGGATCCTTCTTTAATGATGTTCCTTTATATTATTGTCGGAATATTAATAGTCAGTAAGTAATGCTATACTTTTTACTAAACAATGTCATAACTATAGAAAAATTATATTATGCTATAAACACTGAGCAACTAATATGTTTTATTTATTCTTTTCATTTAACCATCTTTTGTTTATTATTATTAAAAACCCAGTAATTATTTCAGTAAGCATCTTTTGGCTTTACAATCGTGTAATGAAAAAACGTTTTCAAAGGAGGATTGAAGAAGAGGAAGCGGAAAGGCGTGCTGGGCAAGGAAACACGAACATTCCTACAGAATCGCCACCACCACCATATACAAAACATGGAAATAGTAATGATGAAATAGTTTGAGTATCACAATAATATGATTTTTAAAAATAAAAATGTTTTAAACATCTTATATCACATTTATTTTCACAGTAAACCACCTGTAGCATCTCTGGAAACTGATAACTCTTGTTTGCTACACAAAAAGGTTCCATCCTATTGGATAGCAACTATTATTAAAAGATGAATAGCCAACAACTTTTAATCAACTTTGAAGCAAATTTGGCTTCAATTAAGCTATGGGCATGCTTCAGTGCACAGTCAAAGACATCAAACTTGACCCATTGCAATTTAAGATTCGGGTGTATAAATAACCTGTCTAGCTACATTGAAGTGACGCCATTTTAGACGGTCTTTAATATCATTTATGTTATCATTCAAGTTTTCGTATAGTATATAATTTATTTGATGCAAACCCTATCTTGATACTTTGATGGCGTGGTTCAAATATTGCTAATTATTTAGAAAAAGATCTCTGGTATGTATTTAACAATCAAAAAACAATCTTTTGTTTCTTTCATATAACTGTCTTTAAAATTAGGACCCATATATATATATATATATATATATAGCACCGTGAAAAGGTTTACTCTAAATGAACTCCCATTTGAATTCAAAAGGTTGATATGCTACTACCTTTACCTTAACCTTCACATTGACTGCAATCCTGACAGCTCAGTAATACAAAGCAAAGAAATGGTCCAAGGCTTTTTAGTCAGAAAGGATACTGGTCTTTGGAGCCTGCCATCACTCTCAAATCATTGGAACTAACACACCACCAAATTGGCAGGGAGATTGGTGGCCACATTTATTCTGATAGTAAGTCGGATCAACAAACATAGAGTTTACACAAGCTGGAGGATAACAAAAGTCAACAGACAACAGTGAACATAATCTTCCTATATTTAAACCTCTCTCGCTGTAGTGAAAGCTATGAATGCAGCGAACTTGTCAGATAATATCCAAATCTTGGAAGGATCAAGTTTACTGTACCATAACCCCAGCTAACTACTATCTGTCAGATTATCAAAAGCACCCCACAAATTCGGAAATTCTATTTGGATATAGGGACATGAATTTGCAGGGAGACATTATGTTCAGAAGATACCCAACCCCTGGTGTTACATTCGAATCTCTTTCTTTGGTTTATTTCAACGCACCCTGTTGTACTCTTGTCAATTTACTTACAATGCCCAAAAATCTCAAAACGCTGGGACTGAAATATTGCCATCCACTAGTCTATACAGCTCCAGTTACTGAAGACTTTGATACATTATCAGTCTATATTAACATTACAAAGCTTGATATATACGTGATATATGCCATCACTCTAAATCCATTTATTAGTTTGTATTGGATAAGAAAAATGTTTTCCAGCCTCAAACATTTGAACTACAATGTTTTGTTCACAACCAAAGACACATTCTGGGTATATGACTATAACAAAGCCAACAATACGGATAATTGAAACATATTTAATAGCCTCTAGTTCCTTAACACCATAATTCTTAACCAGGGAATGGCTGAAATAGTCACAGCTCGTTGTCGCAGGCTTTGGGCACTGACTTGCAAAAGTATCAACTTTTTCAATAAGCACCATTGCCACCATTAAATACACTTCTTGATAACAACATAATACCACGAGCTAAATATATTTGATGTCGGGCATGGGTGGAGTTTAGGTTGCAATAATGATCTATTCTTGAAAAACGGGGGTAAATATACATGTGAGGATCTACGTAATTGCAGCAGGCTTTTCCCTTCAAGTGTAATAGGTGCTGGAATTGCCAACATTGAGGTGCTTGGTTTACAGTACGTCTGCTACACCCTGCAAATATTTTACTTTCTTGAACAACTTCTTGGATTGGAGAGACTCGGCAAACATATCGACAAGGCAGATTGTGATAAGTTTTGGAAAAGGTCGAGAAAAAGAAGGAAAAAGGTTGTGTTGTTTAATTATATACAGATCACAAATTGAGTCTTGGGACTGCCCTTAGTATGTGGAAACGGGATTATGTGTTATCAATGTTTCCTAGTTTAAAAGTAATTGTAATTTGCCAAGACATGAGTAAAATTGAGAATCCGAAAAGGCTGTATCTAAATATCACTCTCTCCACAATGAGGTGGAAAAAAGCATACTGGATCGTTTTTATTTCTGAAGATTGGCTATCTGTAACGCAATAATAGATATAATTGCTTTTTTCAAAACGCATTTCTTTTTAGTGGTGAATAAAAGATCAGAATAAAGTCGTTTTAGTTTATTAATTTATTTGGGTATTTGGAATCTCCCACATTCGAAAGAAAGGGAAGAGTCTGGAAGACTGTGAGAATATAAACCACCATATTAATTCAAATAGCTTGCCCATGTACTTAGTGTTTTTTGAGTTTGACTCTTTATGGATTAGAAAGTTCCAAAAAGGCAATCAACCAATTTCCCGATATATGATGAATGCCCTGTTGATTTAGCTGAAGCTAATACCGTTGTGCACTGTGGGAATAGAAGGACCCTGATTTCCTCATGGCATTTGAGAATTATGACCTCATACCTAATAAAATGTGTATAAAAAACAATTACAAGATTATGAAAAAATTCACACGCTTGCTCTGGTACTTTTACAAGTATCCATAAATCATACTCGAGTGTATGGAGATTCTATTTTACAAATAAAGAAAGATAAGAATATAAAATACTAGTGAGTATGACATGGACTCAGAGATCCGCTATCCTCATATTGATAAATTATTAAGCTGTGGCATGCATCAGAACAGGGATGTAAAAATAATAAATACTTGTGCTCCTTACATCAGTAAATGTGTGTAGATATATGTACGGAATATTCTTGCATTAAGTTTTATATCCTCTTCCCTGAGCACATGAACATTAACAGGAGTATAATTGCTTGCATGAGACTGAAGAGCTGATAGGAGTTTTCCAGGACAAGGGATCCACATATCCATGCACATTATGCACAGATAAATGCTGATTCACAAATGAATATATTCATCATCATTATTTTATTATCTCTTTATTGTTTGCCTCTGATGCCAGACATGAAATGATATATAGTATGGGCAAATCTGTGCTCATATCCTTGTAAAACTGATACAGTATAGGTCCAGGAATTATCCCTTGCCCCGTTTCACTCTGTCAATGTAACGACTCATGACTGTAACTGTTGTCGTCATTGGCAAAACGGTCCTAGTGCTGTTTTCAATTAATTACATAGAGGATAGGTCTTGGTCAGAAACCCTGCTACCTCCAGGGTATTTATATAGTTGTTGCAGGTATAAACTTGAGAATTTGTCTCTAATATTCAACAAGGAGAGGGTGAGAGATAATCTGTCTTTGATACAGGCGAGATGTTTTCCCTGCTTTGTCATTTGCTTCAGAATGGACCAAAGACAACGGGGTTATATATCAAAATTAAAAGAAAGATCGGAGCACTAGTATTCAAGCTTAGCTGTTGTTTCTTGAAACCTTTATGGCATTCTAAGCCCATGTATATCTATGGGCATGTGCCTTAGCAACGTGAGAGTCCAGAAGCAAGTAAAAAGGGACTTGTAGGTTGCTAATCAACCACTGATGCAAGCAAGTAAGCAAACCCATCATTCGTTCAATGTTTCATATTCATGTCCTTTTTTCTTTACTCTAGATTCCAATGTGTGCAGTTTTTTTCTAAACTGGGAAAGTCACAAGATGATGTTAATGGATATGTGTGGGAACTGATTTGGCGGGTCACATTGTTGTGGCTAAATAGAGAGAGGCATAGAGTTCACTGTACCTTGGCTTTCTCAAGAATGTGAAGCGCTATGTCATAGGATAGCGGCTATAGGATGTCTGTACTGTTTGTTTCTACACAACACACCGCACAATCTTCCCACTCGCTGATTCAAACCAGCATCTGTTTGGGTGTTTTGAGCAAAGGCTCAAGCCTATCGCCTCTCCGCTCCAGGTGCTGGTGCTGCTGTTCGTATATCAGGTGGTTTTGGCTATTCTAATTGTTCTCATCAGCGTTAGCAGTAGCAGACAGCACTTGATCCCATGTATTATATGTGGGACTGGGAGGGCCTCTTTTTTGGATGCTGATTCTGTTGTGATAGTCCACACAACGGACTTGAATTTTTCCATGCTGCTCTTCCGCTGCCTCTGATGCTGCGCTGGGTCGTTTTCTTATAAATATATAATGGGCTTGGGGTTTCTTGCTACAAAGTGATTATTCGGAATTCTTTGGTTTCTATTACTACTACTATTTCAACGACATCGATACTGCCTTTTATTTTCCTCATCCTCATATTCCTTTTCCTATAGTTTGTGCCGTTTTGGTTTTTCTCATACATAATTTTAGCACCACTTGATCAGCTGTGACTTGTTGTTTTACTACTACTACTACTACTATACTCTTTTGCTTGTATTATCTTACCATTACAGTAGTTCCTACTCTAATAATCTAGATTATATATTCAGGAACATAACTACTACCACAGCAACAACTCCAACAAATATCACTACCCCCATATAATGAAGCTTGTCCCATCTACAGCCTATCTCTTTGTTTTTGCACTCACTGCTGCAACCACAGCACTCGGAGCCGCAATAAACTTTAGGCGTGCCGATCAGTGTCCAGCAGACAACTCGGGCATAAAGGCGATCAAGGAAACAACAGTATTCTTCCCGCCCGACGACAAATCAGATCCCAAGAATTCATGCCCCGCATGTTCCGATAGGGATTGCTCAAAATGCAACACTGCAGATGAAATCGCCCTCGTATTCGACGGTCAAAAGAACTCCAAGGTTCTCAGATCGTTCTCTCGTGTTTTGGTCGGGTTCGATATTTCCCATGATATTCCAAAGGACGGCAAGATCAACGAATGTAAGCTTGAGTTCCCTGATACTTCTGGTGCATCTGCTATTGTAGCTAGGGATTTGGCTTTGGAAATCTTTAAGGCCAAGTCTAGCGACTGGGATCCAAGCAACGTCAACTACTCTAATGCTCCTGAAGTTGGCGACTATGTCAACGAGGCTGTTTGGAAAAATGGTGGCAAAGTCACTCAGGTTGATATTGCCAATGCTTGTCGTGAAGGTCTCAAGAATGGCGGCAAATTCAGTATTTACATTGAACTTCTTGACGATGAGATGGTTCAGCTTCCTTCATTAAAAGCAACTAGTGCTATGTGCCACAACACTGCTATGAAGGTTCATATTAGCTAAATTATAAGGCTTATATCTTGATCTCTACGATCACTATGTTCATATAGTATAATAATCGTATTATTAATAACTATTACTTATCTTTGTCCTGATATAATTGTTTTTAATCTCAGTTTTATAATTACCTTTTCTTTCTGTCCTGATCTTTGTCTTTGTTTGTTTAATTTTATAGTATCTTGTTGAAAAATATACGTTATACATTAATAATAAAATGAAATAACACTCTTTATTTTCAATATCGGAGCAAGACTATAAAAACTAATGCTTTTCACAAATTCAATGCCAAGTAGTAGACCAGCTACTTTGATTCCGCAGGGTGGGACTGATTTGTGATCTCCAATCTTTTATACGCAAAACCTTGATACTTTTCTACAACGGCCATTAGAGACTTCGCAATAGTCTTAACCTCAGTTGCTCGCTCCAAAAATGGATCAGTATTGTTGACAATTGCGGGTTCTAGAATACCATCTTCCGGGAGGGCTGTCAACCATTTTCTAGGACCTTCGGAGACTGGGTTAGTACCATGGAACTTGGGCTCAAACTCATCATTTTGGAACAGAGCTCTATATAGCTCCTTTGCCATTCAAGATATCAAACCAATATCATTGCTTCCTCGCGAGTTGAATTTCTTTATGAATTTTTCTTCAAATACACCAATAGTAGCCAAATTGGCCTGCTTTGTGGCAGCTACACTTGATGCAGGTCCATCAGCCCATTTTTTCACAGCATATTCTGCCATTTCGGTAGGAGTTGGCCGATGCTTTTTATCCAGTCCAATTGTTGCATAATAGCAGATCACATACAATAGCGACTCCCAGTCATCAAGGGCAGTACGACGGACAGGACATGCCATTAGGTTGTTGATGGACATAAAGGGGAATGTTCCAGTCCGCTCAGGTCGTGCCCCCATTATAGATTCGTTCAGATCCACAGCATTGTCAAAATCAATCAGCAGTCCTTGTACAGAATTATTCTCTCCACGAACCACAAGTATGTTGTTATCAGATATATCCCGGTGCAATATGTTGCATTGGTTGTAAATCCTGGTATGACATTTCATGGCATCGCATATCACAGCTACAAATTCATCAAATGAGTTTGCTGTCTTCAATGGCTGTCCAATTGGACTCATAACCAGTCGTTTGTGAGCACGGAAAGGGATCTTTGCATTGCTCTCACCACTAGGATCATAGAGCTTACCAAGGATGGTTGCCGTACTATCTTCTATCACATTGCCTGTGCTGGCATAAGTGATCTTTACTCGGCCACCTGCCATAAGCTTTGGATATATAATATCAGAGTCATCATCTGCTAATCTCTCATTAATCCTCCTCAGGAACTTGATTTCATCACAGGTATCTTGGCCTGGATCCTCAGTTGCATATGTCCAGGCATCCTTTATAACAACAGTTGGCTTGACTTTTTTAACATTGTTGTCCTTTGGCATCACATCAGTAGCAAGAAAGCATCATGTGTTGGGCCGTAGCCCACATGGTCCACCCTGAATGATTCCAGATGGGATTATTCTGTCCTGAATGATTTAGGATCGCCCTGAACAACTTTCAGTTGATCAGAGTGATTCTGAATCAATCATGATTATAATCTGAGGACTACATTCCTCATTTGCCTTTTATTAGTTTAGTTTAGTTCAATGAAGAGTTTCACTATCTTCATTACCTTTTATAGAATCATACTTTTATTTGTTTAAAAATAAAGTTGTGGTTGAAAGGATTTGAAGTATTATAAGTAAACCTTATTTCTTACCGTATAAAATCATTCCTTACCGTCCATTTCCATTCAGGACGAGTTCTATTTGATAATCCTTATTCACACTCCTTTCCCCGTTCAGATTCATCCTGAACGATATTCTTATTCTATTATTTACGCACCCTTGTGCTTTTCCCTTAATCCCGTTCTGAACGATTTTGAACCATTCTGAACAAAAGTCTTTTCAGTGACAACTTATCCAGAACAGTTGAGGCTCGTCCTGGACGACCCTGGTCTGTCATCGTGTATGGTGTCCAAATAGTCAATCTGCTGACATCAGCATCATTGTAATATAATACCTCTTTGTATCATCATTATCATTTAATGGACAGTCAATATACCAATAACCCATGTTATCTTGGAATATTGTGCTATCATAGCCACATTGGTTGCTGTCACAAAGAGACCAATTTACAATTAGCTTTATACACTTGTAGAGACTATGATAAGTCTAAGTCCATACTCTTTGACTATCATACTAAAAGGCTATTCTAAAGCTAATATTGACTTCAGAGTATAGATATTATAAATAAAGCATGTAAAGGGAACCCATAAACCTTTACAAGGCCAATATCAATATAAGTTTGATCATCTGAGTTATTGGGCTTTGTGTCAGTCTTTTTATATAGAAGGATAAGTGGTAGTTTAGAGCTGTATTATTGGAGTTGTAGGTAGTATTGAGAAAAGTATAAGAATGAATGGGCAATAAACAGAACAAGTGACTATATTAATAGATACATATCATGCTCTTTTAGCTTTTTGTTAGAACTATTATTATCAATCCACCTCCAGAGTTTGTAATGCTCTGTAATTATATCATCATCCAAAGGCTTGTCCAAGATATATTTTAATTCAACAATTTGTTTACTTTTTATAGCTACTTTGCCTTTTGTGACTATCTTTATATTCTTAAATTGATGGATAAGCTTTTGATGTATGTCCATAATAGAACCAACAATATCAATGGACAGCTCCTGCATTGTCTTATCTCTGGGCTGAGCAAGGTCCAGGATACCATCTTCATTTTCTTTCAAGTATTGCTCAACCATGGACATTGCTTCTTCTTTACACTCGGTTTTATGATCACTTTCTGACTTAGTTTTATTATCCATTGACATTGAGTAGTGGGATCGTGACTTGACTAGTGTTGAAATATTTAAATTGCTTTGGTTTGCTATATCATTAATAAATATTTGTTTTTAGACTTCTGGAATTGTACAAATTGAGCTATATATTTATTTTTCTATATTATGGTTTTATTTATACCTTCATTTGAATTATTTCTCTTGCTTCTTTGCTTCCTGTATGGAGAATTGAAGTTATTGGGTTGGCTATTAGAAGACATTGTTGAATTTGAAGTCTGTCACTCTGGATTTCACCCAAATGCAGTTCACTTTGTTGTACAGAGTAAGTGAAGAATAGAAATATAAGAAATTATTGTATGTGATATGCTAGCAAAATAAAGAAAAGGAGGAATTTTAACCTTTTAAATACTTTGTTTATATTGCTAGTAATAGGATCTTGGTAAATAAAGTCAATAGCCTGATAATGGTAATGCAGCAAGTTTTTTTGAATGCTTCATAGTATCTGACAGTATTCATGTTGTTGCTTTATTACAAAAATATATTAAGAGACTTGAACTTTATTAAAAACCAAGAACAATGCTAGTATCCTAGCATGAGCTCAAGTTTCAAAGCGTATACATATGTGCTTACTCTTCATTGATGCCAATCCTAGCATTTCCTCAACCAAACAATGTTTATATTATTTGAGGGGCAATATATAAGTGTTTGGTCCAAAGCCATAGCAGAATGACGCTTGGTGTATAAGTAATACTGAAAACCTCGAATCAATAATATGTAGTTAGTGTGATTTCTATCCAGTGAGGTTTAGGGCAGATCGACTAGCTTTCTTTATAGATAATCTGCCACAGATACATAAATGGTCCTAGTTCAAATGTGAATCCCAAAGAGCTGCATGTAAAATTGCTAATTATTGGGCCAAAATCAAAGTTCCCATCTCCACCTAGCATAGATTCGATCACTAGTGAATTTTCACCATATTATTGAGCAAATGACAAAATTATAAATTGCTGTGCTAGTTGAAAAAGTAAAGTAATTTCAATAAAGACCTGCTGTTGCTGCTGCTGCGATATTAATAATTATAGCAATTTCAAAATCAATAAAGAATAAAAGTTAGTATATATAATAATGAGCTTGTTAATGTCGGTTATAATAACCTGTCAAGTTATGAATGATATCCAGGCATGCTTGAGGATTATCACCAGGTGTCATATGTCCACCACCCAAGACCGTATAATGATTCAAGTTTCCACCGCTCTGGAGGTATCCAGCCAAAAATAGTCTTTGTACAAAATCATCCTCATCAGCATTAGGATCTTTAATACCATCCTTCAAATACCATTGTTGTCTTTTAGCAGCTTTAAATTGATCACTTCCTTCCCACTTCAACCCGCTAATCCACGCGGTATTGCCAACCACGCCATCACGGAAATCAAACTGTCCCTGATACAAAGTTACGCCATAGCGTTCAATCAGATGTGGGTAAAGAGGCATAGAAGTTCTCATAATATCCTGTTTCAAGTAATGGTATACTCCTGGATCCTTGAATGACTTGATATCATCTGGGACATTGAGACTCCTTTTGGTTTCGGCCAAGTTGAGGAAGTTGTTCATGTGTCTTCTGATGTAGGGATGATTGACACGGCGGATATCGTACCAATTTATTTTACCTGTAACGTTACGGAAATAATCAAACATATCAAGCCGGGCTTCAATTGCAGCTTCTAGTTGATTGTGGATAGTTAAGTTTATGGAGCGGAATGCTAAAACGTCAACGATATCGGCTTCTTTCATTCCCAAAAGGCCATTATAAAATCCAAGTGTTCCATGGGCAGGTAACTGTGCGAGTGGGTCTACCCAACTGTTTCCGACTGCCATTCCTTTGAGGTTAATGTATTTGTCGTCTGTGGATGTTAGTTTGTGGTTTTCTTGATCAATGTAGGTTGCAATTCCAGGTACAAATCGCCCGCCATATGATTCTGAGGTTATGTAGAAATCGCGGGACCGGAGATGAGGATAAAGTTCAAAGAATTTTAGCATAAATGTGTGCATGTCTTTGCCTACGGCTCTCATATTGGTAGGATACCCGTTTATGAAATCTTTGGATGTATCATTTGGATCTAACCCAATAGATCCCCATGGCGAAGAAGAAGAAGAAGATGATGATGATGATTTTCTGGAACTGGTGAGAACAGAGTTACGATCAATGAGATTTTTTCTGAGACTATTCATATCAAACTTGGGATCATAAAGATTTTCAGCTCTTCTATTCAAGAGATATCTGAATGGCTCTAATTCCTTTGGCCATGGTGTTGACACACTTTCTGCTGCTTCAAGAACTTTGTGAACTACATTATCAATATAAGTCATGTTGAATTCAGGGATTGTGTTGTCAGAAGTAACAGGCCTACCAATATTTATAGCCGGCGCTCCGAATGCTCCATCAGTATCATCAACGTCTCCTTTTTCATTCAAATTAGCTTCTGAACTAGAGTCATTGTGGGGAGGATAAACATAGCTGAATCCAGTACCAACCGGTTGGTCAACAAAAAGGATATCATACTCGTTGGCCCAAGTGATATTACGACGAGACAGTGTACCGTCCTTATGAACTTTAAGAGGTCCCATTTCTGTAAACAACCCAATCATTGATGTTGAACCAGGACCACCCTGAATCCATAGCAACAATGGTGGCTGCTGTGACGATGATGATGATGATTGAGTATTAGGCCGTTTGTAGTTACTTTTGACAATTGCTGGGAAATACCAATAAAATATTGACGAGTGACCCTTATTCTTGCCTTCGGGTGTATCCCATTCTCTGACTTTTATAAGCCCAGCATACTGTTCCAAAATGGGTTGCTGACCAGGCCTCATGGGTAACCCATATACTGGGTTGGGAAGACCTGTTGGAAGCTTTACTCGCTGTCGTTGCTGTTGAGCAATACCACCAGCGATATCTCGATTAAAAATCGCATTATTGGGAATGTATTTGGTATAAGAAAATCGGGCCATTACTATGATGACGATGGTGACCAGTGTTGTGATTATCAAAAGTCTGACAAGCCTTGACGACTGTATGACATGTTTTATCCAATATCTAGGACTACTTCTTCCATTGTGATAGTATATCTTGTCTGTCTTGAGATACGGGCTCATATATAGATTGAGTATAACTGAATGGGTCACGTGTGAGGCAATGATGGACCGAAAGGTAGGATCCTAAATAAAGAATTTGTGCAGTTATTTTGAAATTCCCAGTACTGATTAATCATATTCACCTAAAAGACATTATTGAAAAAGTATGGTTTATGGGTGATGATGCCATATGGGATATTATAATTTGTTATTAGCGATGGTGTTTGGATGAAATTTGGTTACAATCGTATGGATCTTTGCTCGATCTTTCAGAGAAACTTAAATATATGCTTATCCTGCTCTACTTTATAGAGACTGCTACATGCAATGCTTCAAGTATAATTATAATGTATTTTCATTCTTCAGCCCTTGTACTTGTTTTATGCTTGATCACGGGTTAAACCTGGCCATTATTATCAGTAACAAAAAACTATTAGTGTTGCCAGCCAACATTGGTCGGCTATTTTATTAATACCATTATAGCTGGGATTACTTCATTTATCAAGTTTAAAGAGCCGCCATACTATTATAAACAAATGCTGGTAATAAAAAGATTTGATGTGTTGAAAAAGATTGGCATTCATCCATACTTGTTAATACAGGAATGTATTCTAAACTTTAATTTTTCAAACAAGCAGTCCTTCAGGTATTTGTCCTGAGTAAGCGCTTGTATTCTTTTTTTTCCAAATTTCCCTAAACCTAAAGAATTATCCACCACCATCATCAAGGCATTGAAATTGGATTCAAGCCATTCAGAAAGGCTATCTTGTTGACACATCCACATCTATCAGCCATTTAGTGGCTTTTAAGCATAGTAGAATAAGGCTTTACATTACTGATTGCTGACAGAATGAGATGAGAGTTTTTAGAAAAGGAAGAGCGGTCAATTATTCGAATACTCACATTCATGAAGTAAGGCTCGATGATTATGGAGGTTTAGGTGGCTAAGGAAATGTTAGCTGGTGACAGTAAAAATGTATAGTTTAAGCCACTTTTGGGGGATAGTAGAAAGCACAAGCTACTAACTCTTGATGTCCTGCATATATAAATATTTGAGTGAGTGAGTGAGTGAGTGAGTGAGTGAGTGAGCGAGTGTGTGTGTTAATAGCTTTACACATGAGTGTGTGGGTTATATCGAAAAATTATCGATTTGAAAAGCGTAAAAAGAAAAAAATAGGGAAAAAGGCTTATTATAAAGCGTAATGTATTGAAAGTGAGAGTATCATTATTATAGAATGTTCTTTATTATTGCTGCTGTTAAGCAATTGAATAGAGAATTGGCCTGGTATTACAGATCGTCACAGCCATCATCCTCCTGACATTTATGATCCACCAGCCACTACTACCATATGGCTACACTTTTATTATTATTAATATCAATACTCATTGTTGTAATGATCTGTGTTATGGCTCAGTGGTTTAGCGCACACACTTACTCTCACTTTTGTCAATTTATCACATCCCATGACTATTAAAGATGTATTGGCTTCAAGTCAATGACGCTCTCAATAATTTACTAATGTAAATCAATATAAACTGCAATCAATTCCGAGTTGCAGAAATAAGCCTTATATGATGATGATGATGATGATGATAATGACGACGACGATGACATTGGATGCAGCAATGTCTCTATAGAACTCTTTAAATTTGTTCCTGCAAGCTGCAGTAATGATAATAAAGTCGAGGGAGGAAAAGATCTTCAATGCATACACACATATATGGGTAGTTATTTTTGAAGGGCTAAATGCAGATAGTGCATAATGATGCATAGGCCAATGAAAATATATGGTGATTAGTATGCAAGTTGAAACTGGCCTACTAGTAAAACTTAGTCCTTCAAAAATAACTACTCAGATGTCAATTTCATTAATGATCAGGTGTGAAATAGACCAGAGTGGGTTTCCAGGAAGTGCATATAAACTGAGCGATAGCTTGGCCAAGTCTTGGGTGGGATCCATTTCTGGCTATCTCACACTTGATCACTAGTGAGATTTCGCCATATACACTTAAGGAAATCGCGGCCGAAAAAACTTAGTTGCCAAATGTAAATTTCGCTAAAAAAGTAACATTAAGCCAAGCAACCTCTGTCAAAAAAAGAACAGGGCAACTAAACAAGATCTTCCATGATTTGTTTTATCATGATGATTATGTGCTATAAATAGTTTGGATTTTTTATAGCCAAGACAGGACTCACTCTCGCTCTTGCAATGTTCTATCAGGATTTGTGTGTTTGACCCTAATTGAAAACTTGTTGGACGTATATATAAATAGGTCTGAAAAGTTGTTTATTACAAGTAAATTAGCCCGTGTTCATTAGTAGGATGCCAGGATAAGCTTTGGCATTCATTAGACTGTTGTACGGGTAAAAATGGGTCAGCAGTTAGATCACAATTCACAAATACGCATCACGTTATGAGTCCACCATGTTCCCAAGACAAGAGATCACCAGCCAGAACCAACACAGACATCTCTCTCTTTCTCTCTGTACTCATCCAATTATGAATGCTTGGTTGCAGATAATGAGAAGCTCCTGCGATTTGTATGTGCGCACGCCTCTCTCTCTCTCTCTCCGGGCACAATGCTAATGGCATAGCAAGTTCTCTTCATGCATGACTTGGGTATATAATCTAAGGCTGGGAACCATTATGTGATAATGTAATCGAAGGAGGCGGCGGATAAGGGGGAAATGAATGGATGGCTATGACCACCACGATAAAAGTAAAATTACGCGGCTTTCTCTCTCTCTCTGAATTGTTACTGACAATCTATTTCTTGAAATCGTATATGGTGTAAGATTGCAACATCAGCACCAGTGACAAGAAGACATGCATGCATGTGCACAAAGAAAGAAATAACGGGATGCTGGTGAGGAGGTTGAGAGTTGATTCTTTATTGTGTCTGGCTGAGTTTATAGCCCTGGCTTATGAGTAGTTTCTCAGAGCAGGAAAGAGCCATTGCATTATGTGTGAAAAGTAGTTACTTTTTCTCAGTGGGACGAGAAATTGGTGTACACGCACTGGTAAAGAACGACTGTGTGGTTACTTTTTGGGACATCATGGCTTGCAAGCAAGTGTGTGGGTGCTATTCAGCCATAGTATGCAAAGAATAGAGTGTGGTACTTCTTGTTGATCAAATGCTGAATCTACCCTATAGAGACTATTCTTGTACGCTTAACTATGCATACTTGGTTTGTTTGTGTATTGGAGGTGGTTAGCTTAGCAGTGCGTTTATTCCAATCGTTATTGTTGTCAGTTAGCGATTACTGCCACAATAACAACTACTACCACCTCCAACATGGCGCACAATTGGTTTGTGATAGTGGTGGTTGTCTTTATTATTAACGGGGGGGGGTGGATGAATGAAGGGTGGAATCCAAATCTAAGATCAGTTCGCACATACACACGAGAGTACATTTAATGGCAACCAATTACTTTATTTGGCTAACAACAATAGGTTTTCCTATTGTTCACTATTTTTCTACTGGTTTGGGAGCCAGTCGTCGTCACTGACTGTACACAAGAATATTCTTCAGTCATTAGGCTGATGAAGTCTGAGTGAATGAGTGAGCGAAACAATAAATAGTAAAATCTTGGCTATTTTTACAATGATGCTGTTGTTATTGCTAGTGCTCCAATATTCGTTCTATCATCTATTTATCTCTTTCACAGTTGGTTAAACCGTGGCAACCTCCAAATCCTAAATAAGGGTTACGACTATGGCAATGACAAGGAGGAGGAGGGGGATATATAAATGGGACATAGTAGGCCTTTATTATTGCACGTTGCTGTCTCCCCAGATTACTTTTCCGTGTATGCTAGTGTCAGTGCTTGTATAGCTATATAATATATTTAAAGACTGAGCCTGCGCTCAAATCATCACAGGGCCATTTCAATTTATTCTTTTTGTCATTTTTTCTATTTGATAATATTCTTCATTTCAAAAAGCATATATACTACTGTACTGTACTCATACTACGCACCACATCATACTACATACATGACTATGCCACCGACTGCAACGATAGCATCCAAGCTCAATGATTCCAGGGCGCTTGGTGAGCCAACTCACGACGGTAGCAAGGGTGCCGCACATTCTGTGTCTCTCAGTCTGCTTTGCGACGCACGCAAGCCCAAGGATGTAGAGGATCAGTCATTGTATGCCTGCAAGACAATTGAAGTCGTCGATGCCAAAAACGACGATGGTAGTGAGAAGAAGGGTAATGATGGCGATGTCAAGAAAACCACCATAAAGTACTACGAGTACATTGGAGAGCCCATCAAGGTCTGGGGCACTGATACCAGAGAATACCGTCTCTTGAGACTAAAAAATAACATGGAAGTCATGTTGATCAGAGATACTGAAAAAAACAGTGCCGGCGCAGCATTGTCGATTGGAGTGGGTGGCTTACAGGACCCACCAGAGTTTCCGGGCATAGCCCATTTTTGTGAGCACATGCTGTTTTTGGGCAACGAAAAATATCCAGTGGCCGGAGATTTTGAGGCATACTTGACCAAAAACAATGGCTTTTCAAATGCATGTACGGGCCCAACCAGCACATCGTTCTTTTTTGAAATGCCGGCAACAAATGTAGGATTTGAGGGCGCTCTAGACAGATTTTCTCAATTCTTTATAAGTCCTCTTTTCAATGCCGAGTATGCTGATCGTGAAGTAAAGGCTGTTGACTCTGAGCACAAGAAGAATATATATGAGGATGCACGCCGTGCTCATCGACTAAACCAGGTGCTGGCAAACCCAAATCACCCGTACTCGAACTTCATGACTGGCAGCTACCAGACTCTGGCCAAGAACGCAGAGAGCAGGGGTGTGAGCCTCCGTGACGTTCTCTTGCAGTTTTATAACAGGTATTATTCAGCTGAAATGATGAAGTTGGCCATTGTCTGTAGCTCATCATTGGACCAGATGACTGAGTCGGTCGTGGCAAAGTTTTCTGGTGTCATAAATAAAGGTCACACTGTACCCGAATCCAGCAACAACAGTAACAGCAAAACAGAGGGTGATGACGACAAGAGCGACGTAATTGCATTTAGACCTCAGGAACTTGGTCGCCTTATCAGATACAAGACAATCCGCAAACAGTACACTCTCAAGATCACATTCCCAACATTCGACTCCAGCAAGTATTATGCATCCAAGCCATACATATATATTTCTCACCTGCTCGTACATAGAGGGAAAACTTCTTTATTTGCTTATCTGGACTCAAAGAACTGGGTAAATAGTATATATGGCACAGTCAGAGAAAGCCTCCCCAAGTATCTGGGTGTATACAGCATATTTGTTCACCTTACCGAAACTGGGTGCGAATCATATAAAGATGTTTTGAGAGCCATATTCTCATACCTCAATATGCTGCGTCAAGTTGGTCCATCGGAGGCCATATTCAAAGAAATTACAAAGAATCAGGACAATAGTTTCGAATTCGACCCTATTGACTATGGCTTCAAACTGGCAAAATCTTGCACTGACCGCATGCTGCACCCATACTTTCCAGCACATAAATTGTTTACTGGTCACGAGTTAGTAGACTTCTATTCACCCAAAGACATTGTTGATTTCCTTGGTTACCTGACAGCCAGGAACTGTTTTATGACCATTGGAACTGAGGACAAAGATGGTCGCTATGAGTACCCTTTTTCTGAAGAGCACTACGATATAAAGTATCGTATCGATCAAATCGAAGACGCCCTCTTGCAAGAGCTCGAAATCATTGCACCGTACAGGGAATTCAAGCTCCCACAAAAGAATCGTTTCATGTGTGATGGTTTGCCATCCGACCTTGTAACTGGTGAAGAAAAGAACCTAAACCCAGATCTTCAGCCCACATTGTTGCTCAAAAACAACTACGGCGAGGTCTGGCATCGTAAAGATGATAGATTTTTGGTTCCAACTGGCGAATTTATTCTAAAGCTGGTAGTTCCTAACGGCCGAAAGGATCCAAAGCACAGCGTCTATCTTGACATTTACTGCATGATACTTCGTCAAGAACTTCGCGAGCCGGTTAGTGAAATATTCAGTGCCGGGATGGGATTTATGCTCGAAACTGGACTTGATTGTATATTCTTTAAAATCAATGGCAAAACACCAAAAATGTTGTCTGTTTGGGAGATTATTATTGATACGATTAAATCATTTAATCCCTCGGAGACTCGATTCAAAACTACCATTGACGCATTTTATCGTGGCCTTGAAAGTGAAATTCACCAAGAACCTGATTCTCAAGCCAATCTGCAGACATTGCAATTAACCAACACTGCATTCTTTGATCCAAAGGATAGCCTTGACGAGCTCAAAAAGGTCACACTTGATGACATTAAAGAGTATTCGAGAAATCTGGTTGCAGGGTTTTATTTCCAGATCCTTACGGTTGGTAATTTCGAAGAAGTATCATCGTTGAGTGTGTACAGGTTGATTAGAGAAAGACTCAATCCCAAGCCACAAGACAAGGAACTCAATTATCAGAACCGATATATTCGCCAGAATCCCGAAAAGTTGGTTGTACAGAATAAAGCAACTAACCAAAAGACATTGAATTCTGCGCTCAACATCAACATCATTATTGGACCAGTATGGGATTCTCAAATTGTTGTATATAACGATTTATTGGCTTCTTTGCTCAACGACCAGATCTATAAGCAGCTTCGTACCAAGGAACAAATTGGATACATGGCACATTGTCTTCGCATCCAGTATACGATGAACTACACTGGCATCAGGGTCTTTGTAAAGGGAGAAGCCAATCCTCTATATATACATTTGAGATTCAACGAATTGGTCCGTGACTTTAGAAACAAATATCTTGTGGAGCTTCCCGAAAAGGATATTCAAAGTCAAGTTGAGTCAATGATTGCGGCCTACGAGATGCCTGATCCTAATACTTCGGCTGAATTTGATCGCTATTGGTCATGGATTAATAAGTCCATTTACAAGTTCTTTAGTCACCACGAGAAGATTCGTGAACTAAAGAATGTCACTAAGGGAAAGTTGATTGAATTTTGGGATAGATTCGTTGATCCACTCCAGAATACTATTGCTAATAGCTATAATGGCGAAAATGTTGATGAGAAACAGAGAACCACCCCAATGATAATAACCCAGATATTTTCAACAAAGATTCGTAAACCAACTATTCGTGAGCGTCAATTGTATCCAGAAACTATATTGGCTTTGTATAGTTGTCTGGAAAGCGAAAAAGTCGAAGGGTTTGACTATTCAGATATTGCCGAAATTGTAACTAAAATTCAATCCGAGTATCATATAACCACCGCTGCCACTGCTATTGCCACTCCTCCTACTACTACTTCCAACACAGACAGTGACAATAATGATGATAATATGGATGAAATTGTCGAGATGTTTAAAACAAAATTGAAATTTGCATTCTCTGATATTGATGCTGAACAATTGGATAATGCATTCAAGGCCAAAAACTCTTATTCAAGGCTTGCGCTAGAAATGGCAATCAATAGCCATATCAAACCTATTGATTCCAAGGGTCTCGCCAAACCCACTACTACTGTTAATGACACTAATGGTTCTGTTACTCAAAACAATAACGCCACCAATGGTGACGGTCCCATTATTTCCATGACTCCCGAAAAGTACAAGATTATCGAAGACTTCAAGAGTTACCGCAAAACTCTTAAAATCGAAGGACCTCCACCAATCTGCCATGACTTAACACCAAAGTATTCCGATTATTAACCTCTGCCATTATCTCACCACCATCATCAACATTCCCAATAGCCACACATATACTGACTGTCGTACATACACATACCTAATTACATACATGCCCCCGGATACATTTACTTTGATTGCATTTGGCACCGTATTTACAGGATTGCCTTTCACGACGACAGAAAAGAAGTTGTGTGTGCAATGCAAGTCTTTTTATTTATCTATAGTCTAATCTATAATAACATATATTATAGCTTCGTTTTATATTTTTCTAAACACCATCGGTATTAATACTTGATATAATAAATTGTAATGAGTTTGTGAACCGGCCTTTAAAATCAAAAGCGTAGCAGGAAGAGGCTGTTTCTTTCTTTCACCAAGAATATTCAAAATCCACTCAACCCATCCAGATCGTGGCATGCCATTTTATGTTAGAGCTATCATGAAGCTACTTGCTCAATTGTCAATTTGAATAGTTATTTGAGAGACTATTTTTGAAGGGCTAAATTAATACTATCAATGATAATATAGGATGGCAAATATGTATGATGAAACTGGCCTACTAGTAAAAAATTAGTAACCCTTCAAAAATAACTACCCATTTGACAAGATTATTTGTAATAGATGTAATGATTTTATTTGGGGAAAAGGCAATTTTAGAGAAAATGATATCAGCAATATTGTGGGGATACACGGACGGACATGTCTGTGTGTGGTAGTAAATGGTAGTGATAGGAGACTAATTGTATGTGTCCAGAAGCAGCAGTCATTTTGATATGTCTTACCATGATGGGCGGCTATCACCGTATCCACCACCGCCAAATCCACCTCTTCCACCATAACCATTGCTGCTGCTGCCACCGCGGCCACCACCAAAGCCATTGCTACCACCACGACCACCATATCCTCCGCCGCCGTAGCCACCACCACCACCTCTGCCGCCAAAGCCGCCACCGCGACCACCACGGAATCCACCTCGGCTAATACCACCAGCACCACCACCTCTTCTGTTCATAATCAAATCTTCAAGAGAGTGGGGAATTTCTTGCTTGGCCTCACGCAAAATTTTGACCAAGGCACTAGAGTGGCGCCCATCATTCTGTGTGAAGAAGGTGATGGATGTACCAGTGTTACCAGCTCTACCCGTACGACCAATGCGGTGAACATAGTCCTGTAACAGTAGATAATATAGAAAATGGCGTGAGTCAAATGCATAATATAAATACGCAAACGGGGTTGTTGGATATGGCCTTGATAGTAGTAAACTCACCTCAACATTGTTGGGGAAATCGTAGTTGATGACAAACTTGACATCCTTAATGTCTAGAATTAGTTAGATGGGTATGAAGAAAATGGTCCCACAGGAATTAGAATTGCTGAATGATTTTTGCCTTCATTTTGTTGTAAATACTTTTGAACCATGTAGAGCAAGTCTCTGTATGTTGCGCTTCGCTGACAGGGTAGGCAAGTAGGCACATAGCACTGCTACTTTTACAACCGCTGGTTGTGCTTGAAAGTAACTGATGATCACTCACGTGTACGATATAGCCCACTCCAATAGCCCATGAGATTTGAGCTTATTGGTGGGAATCGATGCAGCTTTAGTCTTATAGCAAGAAGAGGTGAAATAGTGAGGCCAAGCAAGTTGTGATACCGCATATGGTTTTTACACCTTGCAACAAGCGCGTGAGGGGGGTTTCAAGGCTAGTGCGTGGCGGCGGAGGCGGAAGATATCGATAGTAGATCCAAGGCATCTGAAAATAGCGCGCCTTTATAAGACACGAGCATTGGCAGAGCAGGAAAACGGTGATATACTACCCCTCTCTTTTCACAAGGCACTTACTCATAATCTCATTGAGTAAAGATGCTTCCATTTTATAAGAACAATTGGCAGGTGATCAGGAGTTGCAATGCTATTTGTATTTGCACTTGTTGTACCCTGTGCGTTGTCCACGCCCGCCACAATATATAGCATCCAAACAACACATATTTGGCGGGATATGCAACATTTCTAGAACTGCCCTAAGGAATCAATAGAATGCAACATTATTAGTTTTATGTTGTGTATTCATACTTACCAAGACCGCGAGATGCCACGTCGGTTGCAACCATTACTGGGCTTTTTCCTGAGCGGAATTCAGCGAGGACCCAGTCACGCTCTGACTGGCTCTTGTCACCATGAATGGCGAGGGAAGGCCATCCATCTTGTCTCAGTTTACGGGTAATATCATCAGCGGTTCTCTTGGTCAATGTGAAGATAATGGTCTTGTTCTCCTTAAGAGACATTATCTTTTCAAGGTGAGAGACGAGTCTAGTGTGCTTGTCATAGTCAGAGATGACTTCGACGATCTGCTTGATCTGATGAGAAGCAGAGAGATCATCAGAACCAATGTTGACCTGGATGTAGTCCTTCAAGAAATCACGAGCAAGCTGTTGAACCTCCCTGGGCCATGTGGCGGACCACATCAGAGTTTGTCTGTCAGGTCTAATTTGGCTGACAATCTTGCGAATTTGGGGCTCAAATCCCATATCAAGCATACGATCGGCTTCGTCAAGAACCAGGTATGTAACTCTGCGGAGATTGGTCATACCAGTTTGAAGCATGTCAATAAGACGACCAGGGGTGGCAATGCAAATCTCAATACCCTGACGGAGATCGCGGATCTGGGGCCCGCGGGGAACACCGCCATAGATGCATGAGTTCCTAATGCGTGAGGATGCACCGTACTTTGTGCACTCCTTCTGAATCTGTACTGCCAACTCACGAGTAGGGGCAAGGATAAGTACGATAGGACCATCGCCCGGCTTCATCAAGGGTTGGGCATTAATGTGTACAATGGCTGGAAGAGAGTATGCAAGAGTCTTTCCCGATCCGGTTGCGGCAATTCCCACCATATCTCTTCCGGAAAGAGCCATAGGCCAACCCTGGGCCTGGATGGGAGTAGGCTTCTCAAATCCAAGAGAGCGGATCTCATCCATAACGTAGTTGGGGAAGCTAGTTTCATCGAAAGTATGAATGGGCTTGGGGATATTGGGTCCAGTAACCTTGATTTCGTGCATTCTGCGATATTCATCAACATCTGATTGAGGGCGTGAAGCAACACTTGGATGTTCTACATAAAAGTTCTTTTCAAACTTGGGCAAAGTATTGAGATCCCAGTTATCCACTGACTTTAGGTCTTGGCCAGGACCACCCCCATATGATCCATAGCTATTTCCTCCACCGTATCCTCCACTACTACCACCGCCGCTGTAAGGGGAACGAGAATAGTAATCATAAGAACCATGTCCATGTGAACCATATGCTGAATACCCACGCGCCGAATAGTCTCTATCGCTGAAATGCACCACCAATAAGTATTCTGTCGCAAGCGACATGCCATACACATATAAACAGGAGACAGCTCTTTTGGGCGCTATCCATGTGAGAAATTTTGCACAGATTCAAGAACCAAGCGCGTTCAATGCTCATAATCAGAGCAACCCACCATTTCTGGAGGGGCATTTCTATGGTTCTCAAACGTGCATCTCAGAGCCATCTCCTGTGTATTTTCCGGGCTGAATATAATATAGATGAAAACACCACCTTGATAGAGAAAAAGTGACGCATATATACCCGAAGACAAATATATGTAGCATGCAAATATGTGTGCTAGTTAAAGATATTGAAGTCTTCTACTTACTATGTGTCTCTTCCACCGCCACGGCTGCTTCCGTAGCCCCCACTACGATAATCGCGAGACGATCCATTGTCTCTACCGCTGCCACCATGATAATCACCATGACCGCGGCCAGAGGAATATCCGCCACGTCCACGCCCGCCATCACTGCGGCTATCAAAGCGAGAGGAGCTGGTGTACCCGCTATCTCTCGAGGCATACCCGCCGCCGTTGGCGCTTCCTTTGCTACTTGGTGCAGCTCCCCAGCCATTGTCAGCAGGGGGAGGTGCGGGTGCACCGTTTCCGTTCGAAACTGGGACATCATCAAAAGGGTCGGAGGCACCACCACGAGGCTTGGTGCTAGCAACTGGGGCATCGCCCCAACCATTGTCTAAGGTCGATGGACTCATTTTATAATATTTTATGGCTTAAGAAAGGAATGTGTGCAAATGAGAAAAAGAATGGTTTTCGAATAAAAATTGCGAAAAGTTTTTTGTTTAGCCTTTGTTCTTTATGCTTTTCCGGATATAGTAAAATCTATGTGTAAAAAAATACACGCAATAGTAATGGTACAGGATAAAGCACTATAACTACTACTACTACTAGTTTTTTAAAAATCAAGAGGGAAGATAAAAGCGATGCAAGCTTTTCATGGCTTGAAAATTATTTAAATGTAAAAATTACCACTCATTCACACACACACACACACGCACGCACACATTCGTATTATTTCCAAACTTGGTATGGCTGTTGTAGCGGGTAAAATTCACCCAGTGGTTTTTTTGTTGAGCTGCAACAAAGCCAAATAGCCAGAGGTTCTGTATAGCCAATGAATCGGTTTTTAGCAGGTTTGATAGATAGCCACCCAATAAATGGCCTTGCAAGGATCCCCAAAAAAGCTTCTGTTATTAGGGAAAAAAAGCCCAACACATTGGTCTCCCCATACAAACACATGACAAGCTCTCCATCAAAAGGAAACAGACAGATACCCTCATACATTCCCCGCATATCAGCCCATAGCCCAAATATTTTAACTGGAAACTTAGTGGTGATTGGCTGGTATCCAAGGGAGTATCCTAGTACCCTCTATGAGGAAATTACTCTACCACATACACACACACATGGAAGCGATTCAAACTCCCAACCATCATCAAGCCAAGTCACAAAAATTTAGTAAGACCAAGAAATGGGTGAAGCTTTTTTCTTTTTGGTGGGTTAGCATGGGAACTGCGGTTTCAAAATTAATTCCGAGTCATGAAAAGTGCCTATGAATCTAATTAGTTTTTGAATACAACCAGGTTTCAAAGAAAAGCCTGGCATTGCTTGCAGACAATAGCTGAATAAGGTTAATTTATATTTAAAAGTGATTCAAGCAGGCAGTGTGCAATAATGGTTTTAGTGATTCATTGAAACAATTGTAGTGTATTTTTACACCACTTAATACAGAAAGCCACCACTAACTTAATTGTTCCATTACCTGGTAGATCAGAAAGCAAATTATTTAACATATGAGGATATTGTAGTTTTGACATTACAAATGTAGTATATTTTGTTGTATATTTAAAGCCAGCAAGATCCTTTTGAAAAGGATGCAATTATTGCGAGATGCAGCATGTTTATCCCAGAAAAGTAGGAGAAAGATGTTCATACTAGTTAAATAGATCAAACCGCAAAGAATCGGTTGGAATACCTCTTCTAATTGCGACATTTTTGGCTACAATCACCACAATTACATTTCCTGGTGTCTCACAAACTTCAATTCATTTCTACTTTTTATTCAACACAAGCTTATAACCTTCTCGTGCAAACCCTTGAGCCAGTATAGTAATCACGCAATCTATGCCTGTTTTCTCACATACATGCTTTAAAGTTCATTGTTGTTTGTTGACCCTCTTAACTTTTTTCCACCTCCGATATCTGCGGGACCTGTTAAATCAAATATGGAGAGAGAGAGGATGTGTTCATTTATCCTTTGAGAACATATATCATGTGATTAAAATGCAGATTCAGGCTCCCATCCCGAGTCTTATTGACAGCAAGCACGTCTTTGCTTCAAGAAATGGCAAAATATCTATGTGGTTTAAAGCTAGATGAAGCTATCCCGCGACTCGATACCACCTTTGGATTATTATAAATACTCACAGATGCCCACCCGGATGTGAATAGGATTATCTGCTATTTCCCACCCAAATAAATAATACAACAGCAACAATGCAATCCAACGAACCTGCTATCCCCGATAACGACGAAATGATGGTAGAGCCCGAAATGATGGAATAGGTCGATGAGCCCCATGTAGCGTGTCCAACTAATTGACATTAATCCATAAACCATCATCATGTTCTCTTTCGCATGAAGTTATATCTCTCTGCTTCTTTATCCTGGCCAAATGGCTTTATTTCATCCTCTCTCTTTCTCCTCTTTTATTACTGAATAGTACAGTCTCACAATTTATAAATTTGTCTTTGAAACAGAATAGGCTTGGCAATTGTTTTTTCACTATATTTTAGATGTGTGGTCATTTACAATACAACAATATCATAAAACCCAGATCCAGCATATGGACAGAATTCATAAGGCCTTAGGCAGAACGGAACTCCAGGAGTTGAATATTGAATGGCCGATGGTTGGGCCAAACTCCGATGAGGACCCATTCCTGCCTACAATATGCTTGATCACTTGTGAACTTTGACCATATAGTTTGTAAATTCCTTGTATTATTATTATTATTATTATTATTATGCAAAAGTAAAATATAAACAGAATTGATTTAAAAGCCAGATACTCTTGGTCTTTTAGTTCTACGTTTTGAAGTAGGAGTTGTACCGCTGCCGGGACCAGTCGTCATGATATTTAATGCATTCGGGTGTCGACGATGGGGCGTTTGGGGTATAACTGGCGCCTGCGGTTGAGGGCCAGGTCTGGCGCTAGCATCGGGTAAATTCTGGCCCACTGGTGAGCCAAATACATTTAATGGCTCAAGCTTAATACTTGGAACGGGCTTGAGTTTTCTTGCAGAAGAGGCTAACCCTGGCTGCACCTGCATATCTGCTGCTCTTACTTGTTGGCTTCCGACTATGGGGGAGTTCGATGTTGAGGATATCATTGAATTCGAAGGGAACTGAGTCTTGCTGCTATATAAAGCCCTACGACGCCGTGTTGTTCTTGTGGATCCCACATCTGGTGCTTTTCTGACTGTTGGCGTTGTAGGGAAGAATGATTGTGATGAGGTTGCCGATCTCGGTGTGGTTGGTGCTGTGCCTCTTTGACTAGCACTCTGGCTTTGTAGTTGCTGCTGTAGCTGGTCAGGATAATGGCGAGATGACACAGGCCGCAGACTCACCGAATAAGACGATATGCCGCTTGAGCTGTAACCTCCTTGCGAATCTGATGCAGATGTATACCCGTGACCATCCCGGACAGCAGAATCCAAGTCAAAGGCATTTGAAGGCAGCTTCTCCCATGTCCTTGATAATCCAAGGGCTGCTTTTGTGAGCTTGATTTCTGTGTTCTTGGGCAATACTGAAGTAAATTTGTATTCACGGGATTTCTCACCCATCTTCTTTAGTGCCATGGTTTTTGAGGTCTCGCCAAGCCCCATTTCATCCTCTGGATCCTTCTCAGCACCCTGTGAATTTTTGGCTTGGATTCGCACGCTAGACAACCAAATATCCGATGCCAAAGCATTTAAGGTTTTATCGCTTATTCGCATCTTTTTGTCATCAGTCTTGTGCTTTTCTGACAAGCTCTTATAAAGCGAGCTGAATGTTCCTGTAGATGGCTTTATACTTATGTTCCTATCTGCTGCTCCGTCTCCATCACCATTATTGTTGCCAGCGAGCGTTGCGCTGTTTACTGGGACACCTTGACGACTACTGATATTCTGACTAGGATAATCTTCACTCATCTGAGTTTCCATAACCATATCAACATCCTCTTCCTCTTCTTCAATCTTTGAAACAAGTGCAAGTTCCGATATACGATCTGGGTTTTCATTGAACTTGGACAGCAACTCATTAGCCAGAGCCTCGTCCACTTTAAAACCCTCATACCAGCCAGGCCTATAATCTTCTGTAGCTGATTCTACCATTTCCTTTAATGTCTTTAATGGGACAAGCTTACTACTATCCTCGCTATTATTCTGAGCATCATCACCGCCATCGTTATTCCCGTTATTGTTGTTTACTTCACCGGATTGACCCTTAGTAATAGCGCTCATGACCGAGTCCATATGTTCATTCTGATCAAACAATCGCCCAACAATACTCTCCATTATCTTATCTGGCCCCAAACAAGCAAATTTATAAAGCGCCCGAATATCCATTCTTCGATAATCACACAGTTCTGAAACTTCATCGTTCATTAGACTGGCGCTATATTCACCCAACTTTTTTTTGGTAAACATACAAGTATCAGTCCCATCCATGACCAACCCCGATTTTTTATCAAAGTACCAGTCCTTGAACATAATTCGTTTCTCGCCACTAGAATTCAAAACCACCTCCTCATTTTTTTCATTTTCTACACCACCATTGGAATCAGTCTTGGTAGAATACATATTGGATACTACTGCTGCTGATGATGATGATGATTGATCGAGTTGACTAGAAACCGCCGAATAAGTTTGACCATAAAGTGAATTATCAGAAGCCAACTGAAATACATAATAGGATAATCCTGGATCATCGTCATTTTCCGCCTTACAAACCGCAATACCACTCAACCCCGGAGCAACATTAAAGTCATTGGGCTTAATATGTTTCCAAGGAGTAAACCAATCAACATCCGACGAAATATTAGCACTAGAATTGGCTTCAACCCGATTATGATACGAAAATGGAACAAGAGAACTTTGATCATAGCCACTACAAGGTAAAGAAAGACCTCCGCTTGGACCATACGTATAAACTGCCGACTTTCCATTGACTCTTGAGCTTATTATGAAGCTGCCTGTACCACAAGGCCAACAATCTGGCGCAACATCATTTTTTACCGACAACATAAACCTTGGAGGATCATGAGGCAAGAAAGAATGCGACCATGTGATGATGGGAGATTTTGTATATCTTTGGTCAAATATTCGAAGATATTTGTTTGTGCACATTGCGGCATGCAGTGGATTAAATTCGGATGGACAAATGGCGGTTATGTATTCTTTGGAGTCGTAGTTTTTTGATGTTGATGTTGGTAGGGAATTGATAAAGTCATTGACATCAAACATTATGGTCGTATTTCTTTGGGTAGATGTTCGACTATCTAATGACAAAAGTGCCCGACTATCACATACTAAAAATGACTTTGGTGTATTCCAATATTGACAAATGCTCCACTCGTTTTCATTTTCAAGATATGGATCGCTTTGTCGTAGACATTCTACTGTCTGATTATTATAGTTCCATATATGTATACTGTTGTCTGAAGATGATAATGCCATGTCAGCTACATTCCATTTATTCGGCGACATATTGATAACCCACTGGTTGGCCTCTGCATATGAATACTGGGTCGGCAATGTCAGGGCTTCGATGTTTGGTGCTCCCAAGGGAGATACCATTTCGAATGTCGCAACAATATTGATTCCGCCCATTGATCTTACGGCCAAAAGTCTAGGATCCTTGGGAATTGTTGCCAGCTCTCGGATCGGTGTCATATATTCTGATATAATACGATGCTCAAATCTTCTGTCATTGGATCTAGGGTTCTTATTTCTTAACCGAGCTTCGACTGTATCATTTGGACTTGGACAAGGATAAACCCGCAAGCCTTTGCTTTGTAGTCCAGTTGGCATAGCTACCCAAGATCTACTGGCATATCTTGAACTTTTTGAATTGTCAGAGCTTTTAGATTTGGCTTTTCTAGATGATCGTTTAGAAGATTTGCCCTTATCAAGCAAGGTCCTAAACACCTTAAACTCATCATCGTCGCTGTCACCGAAACAATTATCAAGACCAGCATCATTATCATCATCATCATCATCTTCGCCAGAATCCGAAAACTCGCCACCCTCAATATCATACCCACCTAATGGCTTATCCAAATCAAGCAAGTTCAACCCTCTCTCTAATTTAGTTGGTATAGGATTGGGAATAAGACTGCACCCAAACTCTTCGCTATTCCAATTCCATGGCCGAAATGAAGTCAAAAGATTTCCCACCGATAAGTCATAATTTGTTCTTGCCAGTTCATAGTGCCGATCCTTTTCCAAAACACTTTCGATGGTTCTGAAATCAATTCCCAGCGCCGTATAGTGCGTTGACAATCTTGAAATCTGAAGCTTCGTGCTAAATTTATCTTTGCGACGATGCGAATTTATTTTATGGACACGCGTGGGTGGCTGCAACTGATATAGGCCGCTTTTTGGTTTCCATACTGACTTGGATTTTAGCCGGACGTTTTGATCGGCCCACCAAAACTTTGACGAACTGCCTTGATGAGCAATACTGATGGCTGCTGTTGTTGCTTGTTTTCGAAGCAAGGCCGTCGATGTTTCTTTGCCCAAAAAACACATGTTTGAAGTTTTCCCCATTTCTAATACGTCCATGAATTTGCCTGAACCGCGATTGTTTGGCCATTGCAATGGTGGAAAGGGAAATTCGCCATTGGTTTGTTGTTCTGTATAGTAATTGCTTATGTCTTGGGTTGGGGTCTCTAACGTGTTTTGGTCATAAGTGCTTGAGGGGAGCGGATTGAATAAATCCATATCTCTAAAATTGATGCGGAGGACTAATAGTACAGTATATATAAAGTGGGTAGGTATGAGAAATTAAGGACAGTGAGAATAATATAGAAAATGAAAATGGCCTCAAAAAGCTATTCCAAACAAAAGTAAACCATGGCAATTCATTATAGATGTAATGTTGGAAACTCACACATAATAAATTTAGAAACAGACCTTGGATTTATGTTTATGACACAAGAATCGAGGTCATCCTTTTTAATCAAATCGGGAAAATCAGACAAGAGCCTGTGTATAATTAAGAGCGTTTGCAAAGAGATACTAACTTGACGCGAAAATTTTATAAACACTAATTTATGTTAAGCTCATGACATGCTGGGAAAATATTTTATTAGACAAATGGATGATAAAAAAGCAAGTAGTAGAATACTGGGAAAGGGATCAGGTGTAAGCATCAATCAATACCATTACGACGAATCGTGGTGGTTCAGACATTAAGCCTTTGATACAGTTTTACTCATCATTTCAAATCCCAGCAATCACACACTGCTTCTATAAACCACACAATACTATATCAAAAGACATCGCTAGAGGTTTTTTCTCGTGAGATAGAACTTCCAATGCCTGTACCCTCGCTATACTGCTTCCCTTGAAAATAAAAAGGAGAGCAAGTAACTTTTGGATAGAAGAGAAAGCTGGAAGCCGAAAGAAGGCGTGTGTTATAAATCTATCGTAGGGCAAACAAATATGATGAATTGTTAGATCAAGCAAAAATTGAGCATGACCAGGGAGAATGATGTATTAAAGATGACATGTCAGGGTTAAAAAGCTCATTAAATAATACCACACGGTGTGATTCAGGTGAAGAAATTCGTTGAAACATCATTCCAATGTATCAATATATCAGGGAAAAGAAGAGGCGGATAGAGATACTTACAAAAAACAGCAACCAGAACTCGACAGTTTCCAAAAGCATCAATAACCTCAAGCCTTGTTCACGTAGCAAGTATTAGATACCACAGAACAGCAAGACAGAAATCAATTATAGAAGGAAGAGGTGGTGGTCGGGATATACCAAGAGTGAGCCCCATTGTGTTAGACGATAACACCAAAAGATGATACCGACCAATTGCATAACTATTTGCTATGACGAACAAGCCCCCAAATAGTGTCAAGTGCCTGTATGTCGCTCTTTCCAATCACCATAAAATGGGGAGAAGACGTCTTCGCTGGAAATGCAGGCACAGGCTGACAAAAGCGGAGGCCAATACCGATTACCGGCGGCACTTTCTGCCCATGGTCTGAGGACTTTCCCTAAAGCAACATACATATATCCGTTCCCAGATACATGCATAGGATGTACAGAGGACTGAACCAAAGCTCAGCCTCTTGGATGTGGTGCTTCAAGATGAGTGTGCAATTCTTTGGTATATCCCGACCCGGTTGGCAAGAGAAAACCACATAACGAATGAATCATAAAGGCTCTGAGGACAATGAGTAAGGGAGAAGCTCAACATCCACGAACCAAGATAGATCCGCAATAGTAATATAGGTGTATATATAGAAGGAGTGTGTAATAATCAAGAGATAAAAGTTATCTTTGCTGGGAGCAAAATTTTTTCTATTATAGCCGTTCAGCAGTACCGGAGAGCGAATATAACAACTTATGGGATTATTGGAAAAAAATTTATCGCGAAATTTGATGCTAAAACTTGTTGGCGGTGGAAGGATATAGAAGAAAGATGATGGATTTGTTTAATAGCACAAAAATTAGCTGCTCTATGGATCAAGTCAATACCCTTTGATGCTAGTTTAGTGTAAGTTGTTGTAGCTGTTGAGTAGGATGCTATTTGCTGGGTACAAAGATCTATTATAGGAGGTTTTCTTGGCAAGAAAAGCAAAAATTTGTAGACGGATCAGATAAATGTCTGCCTATAAATATTAATGTAAACGGATCGATTCTATGACAGTCTTTTGAATCCAGATGGGAAAGATGCTGTATATGTGAGTGTAGTTATGCCATGATCTTTGGCTTTCAAACAAACTAGAGGTGAGCTTTGAAGAAAATTACAGGTGAAGTGGATCTATCGATCCTTCTCTACAAAATATATGTGTCAAAGTCTTGGGCTACACATGGCATGCAATTCTGATTTACCTTCTGCTTGCCGGTGAATTTTGGCATATGCAAGATATTTTGTCACTATATTGAGTCTTATCAGAAGAAATTTCAGTATTAGATGGGGTATGCACATATGACAGCAGATCATCACGGGTAGGCAGCTGTGGCACGTAATGTGACTAGATAAGCGACGGAAGTATTCATCGGTCAGTGTAATGATGCCAATACATGCCAATTGGGGTCTAAGAATACGAGAACAAGCCTATTAGTAAAAACATCTATTGTATTGCCTTGTGGCTGTAGTTTTGTCTAGTCATGTAATCCACCAAGCTGGCCAAAGCCAAATTGAAAGAACTCAAGTATACGGGGATATGTGAGTTTGTTGGTAGCTCAACCCTCTATACACTACGACCATTTATTATCGCCATCAGGGGGGATCTGGACTTAGCCACACAACAACAAAACCAACAACAGTAAAATGACGAGAGATCTCAAAAATCTTTGGTATCGTATTTATCACTGAATCAGCCAAAAGGATGGGGGAGGTGGTCAGAGACAGAGGTTGGAAAGTTAGATCTTAGCCTATCAGCCTCGGCTTACACCATCGATATCAAATAAACCATCAACCAACCACACAGATCTAGGAAATCATTAAACGAATGATGTGTGAGTGAGATCCGAGACTACTACTGAAACAGCAGATGCTTGTCTGTTCAGCAGGGCTTGATGAGAAATCCTCAGTAAGCTACTCTCACTCATATGCAATTCCTGACGGCGATGTAGCATGTCTTTTAACAGGTCCGTTCTTTGCCGTTTGTGCCCTTAGCATTACCAATACATTTGTCTGCCCAAAGGCTGCTGGTTTTCATATGTGCTTGGGTCTTTAGGTACCCAACAACAAGCTCCACCAGCCAATCTTCGAGTTCTCACTCTCTTCCTTCCTCTCTCTTTCTTTCTCTGTCTCCTTTTGGTATATTTATTTCGATTACTTTCTACCTTTCTTTCTTTTTCCATTTTCTTTGTCACCTGTAGTTATATACTCACCGTATAGATTAACCAGCGGCCCTCCATAGCCCCCCTAAACCCACCCATTTACCCGTACACGCGCATATAGTGAATTGTCTCCTGCTGGGGGAATTTACTATAATAACATAATACAGACACACCGCCCCTTTTTGCGGACTAAAACTACAACAACAACAAAAATGAGTAATATGGTCAGAGATGGTGTTAGAGAAGAAAACGGTCATACCAATGGCTACGAAAGGATATCAACCCCTGATGGATATAAGTTTCCTACTCATAAACTAGCCACCCAACTTCAAGGCAAGTGTTAATTCTTCTTCTACACTACACTATATAGTAGCAGCGTCATATAAATAAATAGCTGTGTGTGTGTGTGTGTGGGCTGTATCAAGCTAAAGTTTTAGCAACAATAGTGCCAGCTTGTATATAAATGCGGCTATATATAAAAGCACTCCGATCATCTAGAACTTTTTCTGTATATATATATATATATCCGCAGTTTAACTTTATTGGCAATTTATTTTTACTAATTGGCCCTGTGCATTCCTGTATTGTTTTACTGATAATAATGAAAATAGATCCCAACAAAGAGCCCATTGTCTTGGTCGGATGTGGCTCATTTTCTCCTATAACTTATTTACATTTGCGAATGTTTGGTACGTATATAGCCGTGATTTCTGATTCAGCACCTTATAGTATTTCTTGAGCATTTGGAATTCATAACTTTATTTTTCCATCTATGTTTAAATAGAAATGGCAGCAGATCATTTCCAAGAGAATACCCAGTATGAACTGATTGGCGGGTATTTCTCGCCTGTATCTGATTATTACCAGAAGGAGGGACTTGCTCCTGCTATCCACAGAGTCAAGATGTGCGAACTTGCCACTACTGAGCTTTCCACTTGGTTGATGGTTGATTCATGGGAATGTCTCCAGCCATCGTATCAGCGCACTGCTTTCGTGCTAGACCATTTTGAATACGAACTTAATACCAAGTATGGTGGATTCGCAATGCCTGACGGGACCAAGAAGCGGATAAGAATCAAGCTTTTGGCTGGCGGTGATCTAATAGAATCCATGGGCAAACCAGGAATATGGAGCGGAGCTGATCTTCATCATATCCTTGGAAACTACGGCTGTATGATCATTGAAAGAACTGGAACAGATGTTTGGGAATTCTTGCTATCCCATGACATCTTGTACGAGCATCGGCATAACATCCATGTAGTCAAACAAGTCATATATAACGATATTAGCTCAACCAAAGTCAGATTATTCGTCAAGAGGAACATGTCAATAAAATACCTTGTCCCCGATTCGGTTATGAACTACATTTTTGAAAATAACCTGTATAGATCAAAGTTTACACAAAAACGTGACTACCTTTCTTATCTGCTTGACTAAAAGAATCCAGAGTTGCTTGTTTGTAAAGCTCACCCTTTTATATCATAATTTACATACATACAGACATACATACACAGCAATAACTATTAGTAATTTATTTAGTACCTTATAAAAGTTCTCCTAGATTGGTTTTCTTCCTCCTCCACTACCTTTTTCCCTCATTTTATATACTAATAAACCCAGATTTTGACCTTTCGTGGATACCCCAGCTCTTACTGCTAATGTTGATCTATAATTTTGGCTAGATAATCTTTGCCTGTAATGGAAATCGAGTCTAAGAGCCATAGAATTCATCAGATAAACTTGTGCTGAACGTCGCTTTTTATAGACTAACTAGTCGAAGAATCCCAGTTCACAAAAAAGACACAAAATCTATTTTGGGAATAGCATATGGTTCCAAAGGAGTAATTAGATCAGCAGTCAGGGCTCGTACACGGCCAATATCTGATTACACAGTCCTTGGTTGTGTGGAGTAAGTGAAAGGTGCCTGAGATCACCAAACCTGTGCAACTTTATTTTGCTTCTAATATACTATACCTGGTGTTTCTATGCTCTTTATTTTTCAAAAATGTACGAACCCGTGGTTGACATTCCAATGCAATTCAAGCTACCTTTCGAGGTCCCTTCAATGGTACTTTACTGCGTTCTTCTATTTTTAAATACGGTGATGCCATTCGCCTCCCTGTGAGAAAATGCAAGGTATGGCTATAGCCTTGCTGACATAAGTGTATATCTGTAATACTAAATAGGTGACGAATCCATTTGACCAAATTCGCGAAACACAGACAGTTCGGCAAATTGTAAGTAGTAATATCGTTTTGCATTTAAGGTCCTTATAAGCCATACAAATGAGCCCAGGTTCTCCCGGCAGGGATCCATATGGCGACAATACTGATGTGCAAAGACCCTGGTATATTTTTGCTGGGAATATCTTATTGCATCATGACACGAGTGTGACCAAATGATCATGAGATTTTACAAGCGTGTGTTTGTATGTATATACGTGACTGTATAGCCCAAGTATGATTTTTCTCTCGAAGTAAAAGTAATAAACGAAGCAAAGAGGCAGCAGGAGGAAGATGCGCTACAGGAGGCCCAGAAGATAAGTGAGCAGCTTGCTATGATGGAGCACCAATATAACAAGAAAGCCTCGGGGAAAGGAAAGGAACCAGAGAAGCTGTACCAGTCTCCAGCATCTATTGCTTCTGCTGCCACTGGCTCTGCTAGTGCCCAATTCTCACCCCAATCTTCATATCAAGTCAAAGTGCAGTCTCCCGGCTCCTTCTCACAAATATCCAAGACTGAAGCATCAGGCAGTCAGAAAATGTCCAGTCCAACTCTAGTACCACCACCAAAGCTTCCCCTAAACAGCAACCCTATTGCAAATGCTGGATCCAACCCCAGCTCAGGACTAAGCATTACATCAACAGGTGGTCTTGGCCACCAGCCAGTGAATGTTCCAAAGAAGCAGGGGTTGAATTCGTCACTATTCAACGATATGCACAGCAAATTGAACATGTCAATGCCACATATCGCAGTAAACCAACCACCCAGCCCGGAGCCCCAAAAGAGGCCAAATAGACTACCATATACTTCTCTAGGCTCCGGATCGGTATCATATACACATTTGCCACAGGTTTCCGAAGATGGTAGCAATAATCAGTCTGAAGCCGCTCCACAATCCCCTCCAAAGGCTATGTCATCATCCGCCCACACGTCTCCTATAATCAACCAAGTCTCCTACAGCACACAGCATCTTAGCCCCGCGCTAGCAGCGGGAACAGATTTCGCTGGTCGTTTACGTGCAAATTCTAATCCCTCTGTGACGCAAGGTGGCGGCAGCACATCAATGTACAACATACCAGTTCCTGAAGTCACATACAATCAGGCTTTGCCTCACAATGAACAACAGCAGTACCCACATTCGCCAATGATTGGTAGTAGTAACGACAATAGGAAGAAGTCCAAGCCACCTCTCCCACCTCGCGTTAATATGCCACCACAACCACAACAGCCACAACTACAACAACACTATCAGGGAGTACACAGTAATTCGGCAAGTATGTCGTCGCTGGTTCAAAACTCCTCGCAGCCATCCACGATCACTTATTCCCAAGCATCTGTAGCCACAGCGGGATCCAATTCGTATCCAGTACAGCCACAGCAGCAACAGTATTATGGCCATACTCAGCACCAGAGTATTGGCTATCCAACTGTTTCTATGGGCTCCCCACATATGAATCATGCCAGTAGCCATAGCTGGCATACGTCCACATCTCAACAACAGCAACCTCATTCCTTATCGCAACCCCAACCCCACACATCTCTATCTTCGGGGGTGACAAACCAAGCAACCCCAGTATACCAAGGCTATCCGCATATCCACCACCAGCCTAACAGCAGTGGTGGCAGTGCTGCTCCAACATTACCACCAAAGCCAGCAGAACTACAAAACTCACCAATACCAAATGTGTCCACACCCACCGCCACCACCACCTCAGCATTTAGACCTACATACTCGATGCCATCATACTCGGCAAGCGTTCAATACATGATGCCCACTGCTTCGACAGTAGCAGCGCCGCAGCCAGCTGTAGCACAACCACCAGCACCATCGTCATCATCAACAGTGGCAACAGCACCACCAATTCCACCAAAACCATTTGAAATATCGCAATACGACTATGTACCAGACTCGTCATTCATAGGCGGTCTCAATACTAACAATACCCATGGGTCAACATCTGCTGGTGGCCATCATCATGGAGGATCACCAAATGCACATATTTCTTCGCCCCATATGCATCAAGGCGGTGCTGGCACATCATCGTCGTCAGGTATGATCAACAATAGCGGTTATAATGCAGTAGCATCGACATCAAATGTGGCTGGTGGAGGAATGGTGAGTCAATCGGCGGAGCAGGTTGATAGTTTAACTCAAATGGGATTCAAGCGGCCACAAGCTATTCAGGCATTGGAAATGTTTGATTATGACTTGGAAAGAGCCACCAACTATCTTTTGGATCATGAATCATAAAAGAAACTTGATGACTTGTATGTATGTGTGAAGAATATAATACTAATAATAATAATAATAATAATAACATTACCATTATTATTATTATTATTAATTTTTGGCTAATGCACAAATACCGCTAATGATAGTAATTGTGATAATGAAAGCAATTAGTATTAGAAATATTATTATTATTGTCAGATAATTAATCAAAGTGTTTTTACTTGGTTTTTGCATTTTTTGATTTGTGATAATGTTGTTTTGTGTACTGAAAACACGGACAATAAAAAATACTGATAATTTTCTAGTTGTGTGTTCTACTATAAAAGATTTTATAGATGCTGTTATTATTATCATAACTATTATTACTACTACTATTGGACCCTAGCGTATTTGAATTGATGGATGGCATTTCCTCAAAATAACAAAATGGTGGTGGCAACAGCGAAGATGGCTCTTGGAATTATACTGTATTGAACATTAAACGAAAAAAGTGGTCAGGAAAAATGGCTTCTTGGATATTTACGAAGATGTACTATTTGCTAATGTTGACGTTGTTTGTGTAGTTTTCATTTCAGCTGCTGTCGTTGAAGACTTGTTTGCAATAAATAGAATTAGTTTTGATACTCTATCTACCAAAGATCCTATAAATTTATACATAAACAAAACATCAATACATCATAAAAAGAAATTATGAAATGTATGCAAGCGTATACTTACTAGCTCGTTGTGAAGCCTGTTGTAATTCAATAGCAGCATCCAAATTATCAGCGTTAAGTTTATTCCAAACCTCTGCATCACTATTATTATTGTTGTTGTTATTATCCTCTGCTGACGTTGAAGATTGTTGTGGTTGCTCAATAATGCCAGGTTCAATATTTCTTGGCAACGACTCGATCAAAGCATTAGTTTGTTGAACTTGTCTAACCAGTTTGTTTACGAAATCTTTACGCTTGGCTATCCATGTAAATGCAAATGTATTAATTCTTGGTTCCTGATAGAATTTTAACATACGCAATATTATATGTGCACATGCGGATTACCATCAAATACATCAGATGGGTCGGCAGCCTCTATATATTTTTATTTAACATTCGTTTAGTACATTACCAGAAGCCAAGATATACTTCATGCTCTAAAAGTATCATATATACAATTTTTACCATTGATTATTGACACTGGCGTTTCTGGCGTTATTTCTGGATTGCTTGAACGTATATTCAAGTAATATAAACAATCAACCATCAAAATTGCAGTCTAATGATATTATTATAATCATTAATCTTAGTTTGTGTATAAATCCTATTCACGTGTTATCATCAATATTATCAGTGCTATATTTACCTGTTGTATGCTATCTTGTAATTGTGTGACTCTATCCATCTTCGACTCAGCAGGAAATATAATGATATTATAAAGGTCTGCCAAAAATACATACTCATCTGACGTCAATGATATTAACAGCGATTTTCAAGTAACTTTGATTAAATTTCTCATGACTGTACGCTTGTGGGACTTTTAAGTCAATAAAATGAATTTTGCATTTTTATTATTCCATGTGTTTTAATTTAATACAGCTAAATAATAAATTCCATAAAAAGTAATAACAAGTCGGATTTTAATGTTAAATTTATATAGAAAAGGAATGTTGATATAAAAAGGGGATTAAAGAGAAAGTTAATATATATGCCTGTGATGATGAATGAAATCATGCAGAAAAAAAATATAGAATGTGGAAATGGGTAGCTATTTTTGAAGAGTGACTATTTGATAACCAGCTGTGATTGCCCTTAGAATCGTTAGCCACCAAAAGATACCCTTCAAAAATCACGATCCAAATGCTTAAATAATGTAGTGCTGAAACTATTAGAATTTAGGAATATTTGGAGCACCACGGTCAGGCATTCCATCCTTTGTTATCAACCGTGTATACTTTTCGACCTGCTTGCTAGTAAATTTGATACGCAAAGCTGCATCTATCAATGTATCCTCATCGAAAAGTTCCTCAGGAAGATGCAAAAGGAATTGAAGCTGCTCGCCCAGGGTAGGGCACCGGCTAATTAGATGGTCAGATGCAATGTCAAGAATAGCCAAAGCAATTCTAAATAATATCTTATTGCCACGGAAAGTAAACCAGTCCCAGACACGAAGCACTGATGGCCATGGCAGTGCCATTGTGAAGACAGTCATAAACCATGGAGTTATATACATTAGCGGGACACACTCCTGCGACTTGAGATGATTAAACAGAGTTGGATTGTGGTCTCTCAGCAACATCTCAAATACAGTCGCATGGACTCTTAGTGTCTCCATATTAGGTGTATAATATCCAGGCAAGTACTGGTCAACAACCGAAGCCGTCATCCAGAACGCTTCCTCTTCCTCAACACCACCTTGCATCAAAAATAAACCAACTAGACGACCCATACCCTGGCAATATCCGACTTCTGGATTATGCTGAGAATAGGCACACAAAATTCGTCGCAATTGGGCCTGACCAAGTCCACTGTGTCGTCTAAACATGCTATGCTCTGGATAGCATCTCGCGATGTCTCTTTCAATAACTTCATAAATGTTCTTTCCAGTTGGCCCGTCCTTTCGAACTTGTTCACAAAGCTTATGATAATAAGCTCCCATTGATCTATCATCTTGCTGACCACGATATTTGTCAATATCCATAAGGAACTTGTAAATAGTACCACGCAAATACTTTGGAAAGCCGGCCTGGGCAAGCTTCTTGACTTTTCTGGAATTCTTTATAGTTTTGACCTCAAAAGACGCCATCAGGGTTCGCCATTTCTGTATCTTGTAGGACTCATTGTATACATGTGATAGACCACCGCTTCCTCTGTCACCCTTATCCCCGCGTGTAAGTGGTCGCGTGAATTGATGCAATGCATTATTTAGTGCTGATATTGATGTTGAATTTTGTGTATGCTGAGATGGTTTTCTTGCCAGATGCAGATTATGGCTGCCTCCTTGGTTGCTATTCTTGGGCTTATTTTGTACTATGAACCCATACTCATCAACCTTGCTTATTTCTCCAATTCCAAGGTCGTCATCGTCGTCGTCGTCCTCTTCACTGGAATAATAATCACTGTTTCCTTCTATTCCACCAGTCTTGGAATTTTTATTTTTGTTGGACCTAGTTGACTTGGTGATAGATTTTGGGGAACCAAGATTAGTATAGTTGCTGACAAACAATTCTTCGCCGTCATCATTACCACTATTTCCGGTATGTGCAGGTTGTTTATTCATTGTACTACGAACGCTCCCACCATACTTTTCTTTCTCCAAGTCTATGAAGTTGTTTCCAGGACCTTCACCTCCTTCACCCTTATTCGACTGTGCTAACCGAATGGCGGCTGACCCTAGACCAGCTCTCATCATCGCATTGCTAGCTGCATGTCGAAGGCTATCAATGCGACCACCATTGCTACTCTGGGTTGTATTCGAGTATCTCATATTTATCAATCCGCTATTAGGTGACAATGGCTCGCCTCCGTTAATACTTTGTGTGCGAAGTCTAAAGCTGTTGTTATTGGCGGTGATACGGTTATGATTGTGGCTTTGGCTTCTATTGTGGCGTGGCGAATATGGTGAATTGGGATTAGAAAATTGGCTTTGGTTGGGAGTGGTCGTAGTTGAATTTAAAGGATGACGGGGTGAGGTTGATTTAGATAGAGTGGTAGAGTATGAAACCGGATATTTTGGTTTTACCGTTGATAAATCAAAATCAGGCACTTTGATCATATTATCAAAGTCACCAAAGTATGGGGTCAATTCTACTTTAATATCATCATCATCATCATCTACTTGATCGCTTTCCTTGCTACTACCCTTTCCTGGCCCATTTTGATTATTATTATTTTTATTTTTTCCCTTCTTAGTGGTAGTTGGTGGAATGTATGGTTCAGGCAATTCATAGGGAACCAATATAGCAGCCCCATCGTCATTACCATTGCAGCCATTTTTATTTACATCCTTGTCGTTTTTTGCTTTGACAAGCTCCTGGTATTCTTCCATAATTTGGGCTGGTATTTCTGGCATCGGCCGATTTGACAAGTTATACTCTAATTCCATAGCACTTTCAAGTACTTGTTTATATGAATAGCCATAGGTACTGGGGCTATCACGAGAAGTAGTAAACCTATTGCCTTTGCCTCTTCCTCCACCACCCCCACCATTGACAGACCTTTGTAGTATAGATCCTATGGGGATGCTTTGTTTTCCTCCACCACCATGGAAATTTGCTTGTGACATTGCTTTGTTTAGTCTCGATGCCCTTGAGTTACTGCCATTCATCATAATGGATTCCCGATGATTGCTGCTCCCATCTTGATTTTTTAGGTCGCTTGTAGATTTGGCCGGTTTGATTGTATGCTGGCTGTTTGAATTATTTCTAGATTTAGCTCCCTGATTAAGCATTGCTAATGTAGCTTCAAGTGCCAAATCACGCTGCGATTTTTGCTTTTTTATCCTTTGCAAGCCACTGGACTTTTCATTGGTATTATTTTCAGTAGAACGGGAACTTATGGATGATGAATTGGTGTTGGAACCGTAATTGTTGAGCAATGGTTGATGGATACCTGCAGGCGTAGTTGATGATGAAGACTGTTGAGAAATTTGTGGTGGTGGTACAGGCAATGGTGCTAGAGGCGAAGGTGTAGCAATGATACTCTTATATCGGGATGCTCGCTTCATTTTCTTATCTTCGGCAACCTGCGATAAAGGAACATTATCATTTTGTTGGTTATCCCATGATGAAATTGTGGCCAGCGCAGCAGCAGTTGCTTCAGCAACAGAATATCCACTTGTGCTTTGTCTCGTGGAATATCTGTTTGAGTGACTGGAGTAACGATTACTACCCTCACTATCACTAGGGATAATGTCAAGGTAATTGTCAAAAACAAAGGTATAATCATCCCCATGGTTATTATTGTCACTATTTTTGTTTGCAGCGAAATTGTTGAGGTTTGCCACTGCTGATTGTGAGCTACGACGCTGACTCCTAGACGAACGGTTTTCACCTCCCTTGTGGCTTATGGACGGGTTAGGGATATTAAACTCTTGATCAAAAGGGCTATCGACTGACGCCACAAATATCGAAGACTGGCTTCTTTCATGGCTGGAAGTATAATCGATTGGGACAGAATTTAAAATCTGCTCGTCAATAAAGAGCTTCTGTGATTCTCTAGCAGTATTAGCAGTAGTAGAAGATGTAGGTGGTGCAACGTTTTTGGACCACTTCTCTGCCATCGAATGGCTGCTCGCCCTTTTATTTAGCCTATTGTTGTGTTTTTGCCTGGGATATTCATTTTCATTCACACCGAATAATGGGGACCCTGATACTTGTAGATCGGCTCGACCCAAGGGCGATATAATGTCTGTGTTTATTTCACGCTCGTTGCTGATAGTAGCTCTGCTTAAAGGTCTTGGAACTCTGCGACTTGTTAAGGGGTCTCTGATACTTCCATTGCCGCTATAGCTGCCCCCATTAGGTATGTTTGTATGGTTAGCTTCCTGACTAGAGACTTGAGAAGCCATGTGTTGTGGTGGTCTTGTAAACAGTGACTCGCGACGGTGATATCTAGTTGTGCTTTTATTGCTGCCAAACGCATTTGCTGAACTTGTTATAAAGTTGATATTGCCGTTTCTTTCGTTATTATTGACGTTGCTGTTTGGAACCATATGGGTTAGATTGGCAGGGACTTTGATACTCTTTTGAGCGCTAAATGACTTTCTATTTTGTTGTTTGTTGTTATTGATGTGGTAGTCGCCACTACCATCGACGACTCTAACATTATTAGCAGCAGCAACACTGTTTAGAAAATATGCATTGCTTTTCGATATGCTGGCGACGGAACTATTCATTTCTAGGTTGGAAGCATTCATAGTACTTGTGGATGACAGGTTTGAAGCAACAGAGTCGAGTGGAGTAGCACTGTTGTTGTCCAAAGTACTGTTAATAGAAGTGATATTATCTTTGCCGGTCTGGACAGGAGAAAGATAATAATCTTGGTCTTTGTCAAAATTATCTATATACAAATCAGCATCAAAGTCTAAAAATGTGGTATGAGGAGAAAGATTGAGGCTAGCTGGGGTTGGAAGCTCAAGTAGGTTTTTGTGGTATTCATTGCTGTTGTCACCGTTTGGTTGTTGGTGATTTGAGGTTGCTGCTGCTGAGGACGAAGATGCAGTAGCAACAGTAGTAGAGGACTTCATAAGGTTGTTTGTGGAACTGTATATACTATAGATTCACAGTCAAAGCGGTAAAGCAGCACAAAAGTACCCAGATGCTGGCGGCGGCGGCGGAGGCAGCAAATATTTATTATTGTTGTTATTGTAGTTGTGGTTGTTAATGCTATATTGACAGGGATTTGATTGTGGTGTCGGATGTATTTGTAGTCAACTTATTCCGGCAAATATATCAATATGAGCGGTTAGTAGGAGAATCGAAAGTACGGATCAGAAAATTGTATAAACAACCGTGCAGATAGGTACACACTGTAATGTTAAGCTATATCTGTAGTTATGGATAAGGCTTGGCCAGAGTTTTTATTCAATAGATAATGGGCGCTACCCTTTTTTCTGAAACTATTCTGGTTGCAGAATAGATGGCACAGCAGCAGCTTGAGGCCGAAAATGGCAATTTTTATTGGATTGTAAGAGTACTCACAGTGGGTGTGTTTCCAGAACACTGGGGATCTTACAGGAGAGCACCCACACACACACACACACACAAAGAGAGAGAGAGAGAGAGAGGTTGTTTTAATGCTTGGTGTGTAAGAGCCAGCTAACTACCCAAAGTATAGAGTGATTACTCTAAAGTATATGATTAGAATTGAAAGGAGGGTAGACTAAAAACAATACAGTGAAATATTGAAGAATAAGAGAGAGAAAGAGAGAGAGAGAAGAAAGTAGAGAAGAAAGAGAAGTTGAATAGCAGCTGCAAATCTAAAAGTCAAAGCGCATACAATTATTCTTGGGCTTGGGTTTTCTGGAGGATTCAAAGATTGAAAGCAACGTAAAAGTTGGCTGAATCCGGACACAGCGTATGCTAGAAGGAATTGGCTTCTCAAAAAATACAGATAAGAGCAACAGTTTGTTTAGAAAGAGGGAGGAGAGTGAACCACAAAGGGATGAATGGTAAACACAGCAAGTGAGCTGATGCCAGGATGTGGCCTGTCTTTGTGGAGAATCTTGTTCAACCAAAGAGACTTTTAAAATGGTGTAGAGAGGTGATGTGCAAGGGTTCTAAAAGACCCACCTGGCTTCTTTGCAACATACTTTTTTGGGCGCAACCCCACTTCTTCGCTGGCTTTGCCCGGATCCATGAACCCCGCGCTGGACAAAATATGATTCTGCACAAGAAGTTAGTTCACGTGGTTGGCCAATATCTTCTATGTTAAATGAAGTCAGTAGTTACTGCTTCCTTCTCGTCAAAGTCGATACCATGGTTTATAAAAATTAATACTATTCCAGCCCACAAGCCTGAATGAGCGGCTAAACTAAAAACTCCAACTCTTCGCCTCAGATGCTGATCGCAGTGCTGTCGATTGCTCATTTCTGGCTGTTTTATCATCGCTTTACCCCAGACACAAAGACAATCTCTCTGTCACCCTACGAGGCATGCTGTACAGATACCAATCCACACATAGCTCCTCTCGCCTTCTATTTAATATCTCTCCACAATGTTTTCATTTTTACATATTAATCTCGCAAAGGCAAGTTCTCCACCAAAAGTGATCAGACTGGTACCCTCGTACATTCTCTGCAACTCAGCTCATAAGCTGGCTATGCATTTTAGCTGGTGTCTCAGTGATGATTGGCCAGTATCCAAGGTAATATCCTAGTACCACTGCCCTTTTGGAGGAGACTACTCAGCCAAATTGACGACCCATCAGGTAATCCTCTTATCCTGCCAATACCTTCATTTTCTGTAGTCAAAGAAATTCAATTTCTGTGCGAGCGTTCTTAGGACCCAGGCTCATGTTGCGCCATTCATCTTTAGCAGCTCGTCCTTTACACAGAGTGAAAAATACACGCGCCCACAAATCCCCTCTACTGCAATCCCTTGTTTTTTTATTATATAAGAAATGCTTACCCCAGACTTTGAAATTACACAACTTCCAGCCTAGTTTATTTTTAGATATTCTGTGGCTTTACTATTTTGAGAAGAATAATCTGCTGCTACCCCAAACTCTTTATTCTTTGTGAATATGTATGTTCCTTCAAATGATCAAGCTAGATTTTATTATTCAATAGTTTATAATGGCCGAGGCTTTTCTAAAAAACAATATTGTGTACTTCAAGCTCGCCACACACACATACAGGCTCCCATATGACAAGTTCTCCATCAAAAGCGAACCAAGTAGTACGCTCATACATTCCTGCAAATTTGGTCCATAGCCCATACGTTTTATGCAGTACTGGCGAGATTATTCTGATGCACTTTTAGAGGAGCTTCTGCCATATTTCTGTATGTTCGCTAACAAGATTTGTTTGGCTTTTAAATTACTTGGAAGTTTATTCAAGCTGATATTTATGTCTATCTGCTGATCCCGCTTTTTTCTTTATCGCTATTAATATTGGTTTCAATCCAACTCCCAATTTGCACCAGTATACTTATGCCCACAACGACATAGATAGACACACTGTAATTTCAAAGACAACTGTTCCAAAATGATAGGGCAATAGTGTAAACAAATATAATAATAATGATGATAGTTCAACAGCAAAAATGGGGCTAGTAACAAAAATTTACAAAAATATCTGTTTAATGTCTCCTGTTCCAAATGCATCTCCACAAGTTGGGCATTTTCTTTGTCTTGTTTCAATTCGTGAATCTATGCAGGGTTTGCAGAATACGTGCATACATCTTTGGAGAACATGTGATTTGAATCGCAGTTGGCAGCTAGTGCACTTAAGCAGAGATTTGTACTCTTCGCATAGCTTTTTAAGTTCGGAGTCGCTGCTTCTGGTTGTTGTGGTCTTGGTAAGCCGCGTTTGCACTCGTTCCAATTCCTCTTCAATATGTTTCTTTTCATGCTGCGTCTTTTCCGCAAGCCGCGTTCTTTCATTAAGCATAGATTCGATTTCAGTATATCGCTCTTGCATTGATAATCTGGCTTGTTCAGATTCTTGGGCCTTTATGGTTGCTTCCTCTAGCCGCTGCATAGTATGGTTGACCTGCCGTTTGAGAGATGCAAGCTCTTTGTCCATTTGGACTAGTTCGGTATGAAGGTGCTTCTCTTTATTCTCTGCATCCTTCAAGAACTCTATCTGCTTAAAGCTTTGCTGTCGAAGGGTGTTTATCGTTGACTTTATAGCATCTCTTTCCTTATTGAGCGAAAGGAACTTTTCTTCATACTTGGATTTTTCTCCAATTAGCCTAGCGATCTGCCTCTGCCGCGAGTTGATGGCATCGACACTTGATGCCGTGCTTGCCTCAAGCTGGTCAACAAGCTTACAGAGCGTCTCCAATTCACCCTCCATCAGTTGAGATTTGTTGTTGAGATCATCTCTCTCATGGATCAACGATTCGATTTTCTTTTGTTTCTCCGCTAGCTGGAATAGCGCGTCCTTTAGTGAGATGTTTGTTGCGTCTGGATGGCCATTTTCGCCGGTAGTGGCGTTGTCTCCACTTTGACTCTTTACACAGATTTCACCATTGTCATCAACACACGAGAAGCCAATGATGCGTTCGTATGCACTTAGCTGCTTCTGAATTTTCTCAATCTTGGTTTTTTGATCCTGAATCTCAATTGCTGCAGTTTCGGCTGCATTTGTAGCCTCGCTTTGTTCAGATATCCGATTGAGCTTCTCTTCAAGGAGCCTGGATTTTTCATTAGATGTTTCTAGTGCCTTTCGGAGCTCCTCTACAAGTGTAACAGGCTCATTGCCACTATTATCAGAATTTCCGGATATGTCCTTTCCACCAGAATAGAATTCGGCTGCCTTGTGGTCACCCATCTGTGTGGCAATGGTTGCTCTCAGACGCCTATTTTCTGACAAGAGCACTGATACCCTGTCTTTCCTCGACTCTGCAAGCTGTGTAAGGTCAGTAAACTTTGAGTCAATAGCCGACATTCTGCTCTTTAGTTCTCCAAGTTCTCGCTGAATAGCATCACGATGAGTCCTTACTCGCATCAGATCCTGTTGCAGTTTTGAGTGCTCTTGTTCAAGAAGAAGTCGTTGCTGAGACTCTTCTTGCACAATGGTTTCAAGGTTGGATCTCCTAGTGGCCCTAAGCTCCTCCAGCTCATTTGTGAGAGTCTCTATTTCTATCTCTTGCTTCTTGACCGCCTCCTCAAAGAAATCGCGTCGGGATTCTAACTCTCTGTAGTAAATTGTTTCTTTTATCTGCTCTTCTGGTATAAAAGAGAGTTTTAGTGTTAACCGATCAATTTCTTGCTTGAGTTTTATTCGCTCTTCTACCATCTCCTCTACTTCCTTTTGGCACTTGACCAGAGCTTCTTGAATCTCATCTATAACAGCTTTCTGACTACCATCCTTTGAAGATGTATCACGTTGCTGGACATTTCCTTGTGCTGGGCTACTAGGGTTTTCCTTAGACGATGCCATTGCAGCTGTTGTATTTTCTGAGTTAGAGGGTGGCGATGCTACCAAATTTCCTGGCCCCACACGTTTACTTTCCAAAGTAGAACCATCGTTTGATTCAATGCCATTCAAAGCCTTGGTAACAGGAGATCGATATCTGTCCAAAAGCTTTTCAGTTGACCTAAGTGCCTCATCACGAATCTCTAAAAGCTTTTCAGCATCAAGTGCTCGCCGCCGGTATCTTTCTACCTGACTTTTGAGAGCAGGTACTTGTTCTCGCTCTTCTTTTCCGAAGCTGAGATCATTTAACGATGATGCAGTGGTAGTAGAATCAGAACCTAGTGAATTTTGCTTTGCCACCACAACATTAATGGTTTTCTCTGCAATAACTTCCAATTGGTTTACCATTTTTTTGATAGAATCTTGCGCCTCACTATCAGGTTTTGTTGGCGTACGAGCACGGTCCGAAAAGTTAAAGTCGTTAGTTCCATATGGCAAAAAGAGGTCTAAAAATTGACGACCAGTGGCTATGATTTTAAATACAAATATAGTGATAAGAGGTTAGTCACCAGATATATATATTATAGCTTAATATAGAAAAACATAGCAAACACATAAGCGCATACTTTTTGATTCCTTAGACAATGCTTCTGATGAATCGAATAGTCCTAAAAACCCCGATAACTACATACGAATAATTTTAAAAACAAAGTCGTTATAGCTTTCCATTAAACACCCTTAATATCTATAAAAACAGACAACAGTATAAAATACTTACACGATCCCATGCCTGGCAAAACCTCGTGATGTTTTCGACCCATACATCCTGACGCCGTTCAAGCACTGAACAATATTCTCTAGCTCGAGATGCCTGGCGTTTATATTCTTGCATCTGTCTCCATATGGCCTCCTTTTGAAATGCATGTAAATTATCAATGTCTATACATTGACTCAGCGTCTCTTCAAATTGTTTGTTTGAGGGTAGAGTGTCAAGCTTATTTGATGATGTGTGTCGTTTTTTAGGAAGCGGAGGAGAAGTTGCACTGTTGTTATTATTTCCACCAAATTGCGAAGAAGGACTAGCGTCAGAAGATTGTCGTTTCCTTTCTGATGACATTGCTTTGCTATAAAAATGAATGTCTTTTGCAATGTAAGGACTCAGAGCCTCGACTGCGTTTTAATGGTTAGGAATAATTATTGTGAAAGGGGATATATGCGACTGAGAGACGAGTGTGTAAAATATATGTATTTTTTGGTAATTAGGCGAATGTTAGAGAGATGGCAGAAAGGTGTACGCCACCTAATTATAATGGCACTAAGATAATGTTTTATATCAGTATAAGAGTGAATAAGTAGTAGTGGTAGAAGAAGAAGAAGAATAATAATAATAAGGGGAGTATGAAAGTTATGGTGAAGAAATTTAAATCTAGTCAAGGAAATGTATATACAATTCAATATGAAACGTTCAGAATGTTTGATAGGATATACAAGTATAATAAAATGGGGCCAAAATGTTGGACTGTTTGAAAAATGGTGAAAAGAACACCTTTGGCAAAAGTAACTAGGCAGGGGGGGTGAGAGAGAATTTCTTTATAAAAAGAGAGAGAGGGTAGAATTAGTCAATTAGTAATGCCAAATGACCAGGAATGAGCAATATAAATATTAAGAAAGGGATAGGGAAGTAGAAGTGGGGGCGTTTATAATTTTATGTGTCGGAGATAAAGCAAAAGTACGAAAATACTACTCTAAACTACCCCTGTCGTAAAAAGAAGTTGGGCGCTTTTAGGAATACAAGACATAAACATTAAACCAATTCCGTGTCCCTTTTTGCAATTCTCTCTGTCAGCAGGATCCAAACGCGTTAAGTGATATCAGGTCTCCTTGATCTGTTGATCATGATTATCACTTTATAGTGAACAATGGGCACGCATTGTTTGGTTGCTTAGTGGTTTGATGTAAAATAACACCAAGTATGCTATCTAACCAGAAGAACAGTCCTTTTAAAAATGACAATGCATGGGAAATAAACTGATCCAAACCTTTTGTGTATGATCTTGTCCTTTGTGATGATTATACGTATAATTGTATTATTTTTTAGATTGTCTTGTTATTAGAAATCAACATTGAATAAAGAGACCCATTGAGCTTCTGTGCCAAATATGATGCTAATGCCGCTGTTACCCATAAATAGCGCAAGTTTGTGATGGAGAACATAGCTGATAATCCACGTTTATCAAGTCAAGGAGCTTGGATAAAACAGCTGTGGTCTTTAAATAACCTAACACACGAGTTATGAGTTCTAATATTAATAATACCAGCCGGACACTATTTAGGCCATGTATTGATTTGCATGATGGGCAGGTCAAGCAAATAGTTGGAGGAACGCTAAAGGAACAGTCGCCAAGCAACCTCAAGACTAACTTTGTTTCAAGGTAGGCCAATATATATGTTGATTATAATCTTTTCAGGCCATTGATAAGCCATTGTCCCAGAAAAGGGCTATCCTAATTATTTTTTGGTATTCTGGAATGTAGCAATCCCTCAAGCTACTATGCTAACTTATATCGCCAGCATAAACTTCTTGGCGCACATATAATCAAGCTTGGGCCAAACAATGACGAAGCAGCTAAAGAAGCACTTAAGGCCTGGCCTGGAAAGATGCAAATCGGCGGAGGAATTACGATTGATAATGCTTTAAAGTGGATCGAAAATGGTGCAGAAAAGGTAACAAGTAGTATAAGTTTACTTGTCTCAATAGATACTTTTGAGCATATATCGCACAAGATCAAACAAATGGTGCTTATGCTAATGAGACTGAATTACCAACATTATTTAGGTCATTGTTACGAGTTGGCTATTCAGTGATGCCAAATTTGATAGAGAGAGACTTGTCAAACTTTGCGAAAAGATTGGACGTGACAGACTTGTAGTTGATATTAGGTAATTATAAACCCACAGCCCAATTTTTGTCATTAAAACCGATGAATTGTATTTTAAACACAATTAATAAAATGTATTATCTTTAGTTGTCGGTCTTGCGATGGTGGTTGGTGGGTTGCTATGAACAAATGGCAAACCATCACTGATATGCAAGTAACCAAAGGTTGGTAATACTATAGTTATATTTGCATAATCTCAGAAAGTTAAAGCTCTTTCTGCAGTGCTTTATAATATCACTATTCATTTTTATATTTATAGAAACTCTTGACATGCTTTCAGAATACTGCAGGTAGATAGCATAAACAGAATATCATTCGCCTTCATTTTTATTGTAATAATGTTGCTAAATACCCTAGGATGCTCCTTGTAGTGAATTTCTTATACATGCTGCCGATGTTGAAGGATTATGTCAAGGTATAGACCAGGAACTTGTTAAGAGTAAGTTACATTCACATGCCCATTCATGGATTGGAAATATTAACTGGCGATTTCTACAACAATGGTTACTGTTGCCAGACACACATTACTGTCATTGCTATTGTTATTTTTACACTCTCTACAAAACAGTAATTAAATGTTTTGTAATTTATAGAGCTAGGTGAATGGGTGACTATCCCAACAACATACGCTGGCGGTGGTCGCGGTAAGAGTTATTGCATATTGTTATTTACATTTCTAATATCACCAACCAGTAGCCTAAGACTTTTTATACCACCACGTTTTAGATCTCTCGGACCTAGAGCTAGTAAACACCCTGTCTAACGGAAAAGTAGACTTGACTATTGGAAGGTAATACCAGCATTCCAGTCTAAACAGCTACCCAAAACAAATGAATCAGCTATGCATAATGGACAATACTAAAAGTTTATATTGTATTGTTATTCATCTATTTAGTGCCCTGGATATATTTGGGGGAGGTGGTGTCAAGTTCCTTGACTGCGTAGCCTGGAATAAAGGAAGCCTTTAGATAAACACGCCCCGTCGTGTCGATGATGGTTTGGTTTATATGTTTTATTAACTAATTGAAGCTTTAGAATATAACTCAAAAAATAATACGGAATATAAAATAATGCAAAATATTTTGAAAAGTTGTTGTAAAAAATACTGTTGTTAAATGTTAAATATACCAACGATAATAATGATAATGATAATAATAATGATAATAATAATAGCAACACGATCTCCTGTCTTTTTCATTTTTACCACATTGCACACCAACCAGGATAAGTCTGACACAAATTTTCAATGTATGTAGCCTGTCTAATAAGCTTATCAACCTGTTCCGGCGTTTCCAATCCATAATCCGAATAAAAGTCATGACCAGTTAATTTATTCGAAATGCGCTCAATAATAGCCGTAGCCTTAGGATTGGCCGTCTGCCATTGATTCGCCTCTTTGCTCAGCTTCGACAATTCCTTTTCATTATATCTCTTCTTATTTCTCAACGAATCATCGTTATCAGTGGCATTCTTTTTCTTGGTCTTTTCGTCCTGCAAATAATGCCAACTGACTAATGGGTCGTACACAAAGGCTTCCAGAACAGCCATCAAGCTGTCTCGGTTTGCCCTCAACACCCGCATTGTATGTTGGCATGTGATCTTGAAACTTCCTTCAAGCGAATTGACTTCCATTGCCAAAATTAACATACGAGTAAGACGGAACGGAATCAATTCGGGGAATGAATCACGGTTACGCGCTGCTTCGAAACAATCACCAAAATCGATATGAACAACCTTTCCTGTTTGTGAATGTATCATAATGTTCGATGGATGCCTGTCCCCCAATCCAAGCACATATCCAGCAATAGACGTAACACCCAGCGATCGGGTATAGTTTGTTCGTCTTTCTAGCCATACTTCAGCCGAAGGCGACCTATACCACATTGTTTTACACAGATCCATTCCTTCGGTGGTTTCCATTACATGCTCGAAGCCTTCAATGCGCTGAATAATAGTACAGTGCTCGATATCTGGCAGCAGAGTCTTTATTTTTGCATGCTCATCAGACAAGGGTATGCCATAGCGCTGCCGGAACTGAGTCACCAGCTCATTTATGGTATCACAGTTGGCATAGAATCCAAGCAGCCCAGAAGTTGGGGACAATGGAATAGCAGGGAACCGTTCAATCCCCAACTGCCGACGCGCAGTATTGGCATCCCGGTTAAGAAGGGTGTTGATAAGTTCAAAGAACTGCATTACACGCTCATCTTGACGAATGTCCTCATGTCCCTTCAAAATGAAGCAGTATCTTTTACCATCATCGCCAAACAAGTTGAGCAAACGTGGGCGCTGCTTGGAAGGGAACACCTTGAGTTCGGGGTAAAACTTAGCAATAGATATCAGGGGCTTATCCGGATCATAGGTACCAGGAACAGCAACCTTGAGGTTGCGGCACTTGTACAGTTTGGGTGAGGCCGACTTCAGATCAATACTGGACTTGGACTTGACAATCTTTTCAAGCTTATAGTACATTGGCGCATAAATATCCCAGGCCTGATAGATGAGATTCATATTACGAGCACTTTCAGGCTGCTGCAAAAAGCGCTTAATCAATTCAGCAGCTTCTTCCAATTCGCGACCATATTGCTGGATGAATGCCAAATCACGATGGGTCTCTGGGCCATTCTGGAACAAGTCGTACAGGACCTTAAGTTTTTGGAACATACCAACCAAATCGTTGTGTCTAAAGTAAAGGTTAGACGTTTCTTCAAGACCATAGTACCAGTGTTCAAACCAAAGCTCTGTGATGCGGACCAGCTCCCCTGATACCATATCTGCCTCCTGAATTAGACCAGGATTGTGATCCCTGAGTTTCTGCAAAATGCTCATTGCTGCATCTCTCCTCAGCCCAAATTCGGACTTTGAGGCCACAGTCAGCGAGAACAAAATTGCCTGGGGATGGTATTTACCAACCTCGACCAGCAACTGAACAACCAGATCCCTGACCTTTTCGTATGGCGTATGGATGCGAGCAATAATCTGCGGAATAACTTGCAGCCACGTCGTGATCTTGACATCATTGAATCCCATCAGTATGTTTTTGGACACAAGCTCAAATTTACCATAGTTGAACCAAACCGTCAACAAGCGAAGGGTATCCTGAAGTGTAGTGTTTGTTTCGGAAAGCTGAATAGCCTTGAAAAACCCATGGACTGAGGGGATGACGTGCTTTTCAATAATATCAGTTGTAATTGCATTCTTCTCTCTTTCATAGGCCTGGGTATCCTCGTAGTGACGAAGTGCCAAAGCGTGCCAGGCTTTGTACCACTTCCTGTCAAGAACCGTGGCCATTCTGTATGCCTCAAGAATTTGGTCCTTCACAGACATGTGTGGCGCATCACTCATGCTATTGAGGCTGAGGGAAGAAAGCTCGACTGTTGTCTCTACTACCAATGTGGCCGCATCCACCAAAATGGATTGACGCTGGTGCTGTGGTATGGCCAGTGTATCTGATCTCTTGTTCCTTCTGGATTTCTTGTTGCCGTTGCCGTTACCATTCTTACTATTCCTTAGGGACTCTTTTGCCCTTTCTTGTTCAGCATGGATCCTGGAAAGCCACTCGCCGCTCTTAAAGTAGAATCTGGCAAGCGTGTGGACCTGTTCAATGTCTAGCTCAGCATCGTCTTCCCAGCCCATTCCTTGAAGTGTTTGGGCGGTAATGCTATTCGTTACTGATAGGCCTTGGAACGGAGTAGAGTTGCCTGGTGGCGACATGGAGCCATTGACGCTGGGAGAATCTTGGACACCATTGTTAGCACCTTGCATACGGTCAAGACTGAGCAAGAATAGTTCAGGATGACAGGGGTCAAAGCCGATCTGTGCAGACAAGTCACGCTTAACTTCGTCTAGCAAGCGATAAGCTTCAACCCGTTTACCAAGATCCCACTTATATTTGAGGTATGTATAAATGAGCGCTGGCTGGCAATAGCGTCGAAGCCAGTCTTCCATTATTGGAACACCCTCCCTGGTATCAAGACGCGGGTGGAAGTTTTGGCTAGGGAAGTTTGTAGAGCTGACTGATATGTACCGACGACCATAGAGACTAGCAATGTTTTGAGGGGGCGGAGATCCTTCTCTTTGCGCAGCCTCTAGTTGGAAGCAGTCGTACTCCTCACGAACCAACATCTCAATGGTCTGCCTGCACAGCTCAAGCTGGTTGTTTCGCCTACAAAGGTCGATGAAGCGAATCCATGTGTCCATGTCGGCAGATGGTGGCAAGGCCAGAGACCGGATAAGCAAAGTCTTATGCCAAACATCGATATTCCTCTGCATTCCAGCCAGACGCTTACGCCAAGTGTTTACAATCACATCTTGGCGCTCAATCTGGTTGTTCATGTGCTTAAACACAATAACCTCCTCGAGCTCAGATAACATTTGACATATAATCATCTGGTCATAGCTTCGAGAATAGCTCTCATTGAGTATTGACGACAAATCGTTTTCTATGAAGCTCCTCCCCTCGTTGATCAGCGCCTTTGCTGTTTCATAGTCACCATTGTGGACAGCCAGCAATGCCTTGCAGAATATCTTATGCGACTTGTATTTATCATCGAGAGTCGAAACATACTCAGTCATACCCTCAAAGTCACCGATAGACAAGGACATATTCACAGCAATGCTAGCAGTGTTCTCACGTAAAATCTGGGGACCTTCTTTCCAGGCCTTCTTGATCATAGGCATCAGCGTTTCCCAGTCAGACATACGCTCCAGACATTCCATTTGGCCAACCGCATTGGCTAGGATATACCCATGATCCTTCTCTTTCTGGCGGTATATATCCAAGGCTTCGTCCCACTGCTCCAGACGCACATACCACTTAACGCGGTCAGCCGAATCCGGCATAATCTTCTTGACATAGTTTAGAGTACCAATAGCCGCATCTGTCAAGTCTAGCTGGTGATTTAGATCAATGAGCTCCGCAATCGAACTGTGCAGTCTCTGGGTTGTCCACTGGATTTCGGTATAGTGAAGTGCTTTGGCAAGAGCATTACACTTGCGTGCAAACTGATTTAGCTTTTTAAGCGATATTGGGGTCTGCTTATCGTTTCTCTCCATATATTCGGCCAAGTTAAGAATAGTCAAAAGAACGTCAGACGATACATTTTCCGAGCTTGCTGCTTCATCTACTGCCCTAACTAGCTCGGTTTTGTATTGCTCAGATAGAGCCTCCCAGCAGGACATAAAGGCATGGTTAAACATCTCTGTACTAAGCTTGTAAAACCTGTTTGTCAGAGTCGCGCACGCACGAAGGGCCGGCGAAGGCGATTGCGCAATCAACTCGAAGTTAAGCACTCTGAGCCACTCGTTCCAGTCGCTTCTTGTGGATTTTTGGTTTGTGCTCCACGCACGGCGTAGCGATGGAATGTGGATCTTCTCCTTGGGGGGAATCTCATTGGGATAAGTGGACTTTGCAATCAACACATCAGACATTATAGAGGACTGAACAAGTCTTACTGGCTGCATAACCAATTTGTTGGTAAATAGCTGGTTCGAGTAGTACTCGTACTTTTGGTGCCTTTGCATCTTCTTGGCACTCATCGCACTGCTGATCTTGGGCATAAATATAACAAAGTTGTCTTGTAGCTGCTGCATCAGCACACAAAATACGTCAACGATCTTTTCAACCAAAATCTGGGATTGTGTGGTCAGCAGGAGCTTGATCAGACTCTGAACGATGCGAGAGGCAAATGTGTGACAGTTGATCTGGGAAATAAGGACGGTCACAGTAACCAGCGCTTCTTCTATTACATTCTGTGGCTTGTCATTTGCCTCAAGTATCCAAAGTATCTTGGGCATGACGAGGTAGAGATATGCATCCAAGCCTGGTGCCATAACCTGGAACGCATGTAGTGCCCTGCGAATAAGATCAAAGTTATTCGACCTGTCATTTATCATTACTTTCAAGAGGAATGGTATCACCGTAGGAAGATGCGGGGCAAAATCGCCGCTCTGGGCCTCGGCAATGACCTCGATCAAGGATATGGTTGTCAGTAGCTGCGAGGGCGGAGCATCAGTTCTAATTTTGAACAGCTCAAACAACGGCCCCAAAAATGGCCTGATATATTCCTTTGATGCAGCAACAAATTTTGCTAGCTGCTCAATATAAAATTCTAGGTTTTCGCCCTTGTTTTCCTTCATGGCCTTGATGAGGGCAGGAAGAACTGGCTTGAGATAGGTCGAGCGACACAAAGAAATGGATGTAAACATGTTTATCAATGCCTTGACGGCATCCTTATGATAAGCCCTGTATTGCGGGTTTTGTAAAACGTCAAGCATATACTTGATCGAAATTGCAGTATAGTTATCAGCATTGCCAAATAGGATATTTGGATTGTTTGGCCCCAGCTTGTCTTCTTCTTCAAGGTTCGCATCAAGCTCATAGTCTGCAGATGTCGTATCTTTGTCTACATTCGAGGAATCTGCTGCTGACGCCTCTGTCGGCATAGAGGATGTCTTTGCCGCCTTATTCAACCTATTCATATATTTTCCGGTCCTTTCCCAGTCATCAGCAACCTCCATTTCGATCCGCCTCAAGCGTCTGGCATTGTTCCTTCCGTTCAAACCCACAGTCGTGCCACCATACAAAGTCTGGAAGTGGCCAAAGCGAGGTTTGGTTCCAGGATACTTTGCCGGCTTCTTATTTCTGACGCCTTCTTTAATTTGCTTGATTTCATGCGGATCGATAGCCCCAAGAATACCAAGAACCCTGATACATTCTATACGGATTTCTTCATTGGTTTCATTCTGAAGCATGTCGGCAAGGGTATCAAGTAGATCAGGATATCTGTAATATGGAGATATGACCAAACCACAGAAAGATGCACAGCGACCAAGGGCAGTTAGGGCCGACAGCCTCTTCTTTTGGTTTGGCTTGTCCTTCAGGGCCGCAGTAATATGATCCATTATTTCCTTTGTATATGGGATTAGATCTTCGCCACCGACATATGCGAGAAGTCCAATGGTGTCCAAGAATCTGCCAGCAAGCTGTGGATTGGGATCATTGGCCATAGGAAGAATGGTCAAAAAGATCTTGTTTACATATGATCGAATCCAAGTCTCAGCAGACTGCACCATAGTCATGATGAGCTGAATACATTCATCCTTTTCTTGTGTTTCTTGCACATGCTCCAACTCTGTCAAGAGCTGGACAATGATACGACGCAATGTCGATGTGGTATGTGCTGGATTGTTCGTGGCAAGCCTTCCCAATATATTCAGGATAATGGTCTTGACTTCAAAGCAGCTATCATTGAGGATAAGCATCAGCGACTGTATATTCTCCGATTTTATAAGAATAAAGTCCAGACAAGTTCCCTCAAGAAGCGTTTTTGCTGCTTTGACCCTGACATCAACCTCAATATCGGTCGCAGCCACCGCAATAAGATGCTGAGTAATATCGTTGGTCACCTCGGTGGCTGGACTGCCAGGCTTCATGTACATTTCGTCGTTTAGGATAATATTTGACACTGCATTTATAGCAGTGCTACGAACAATTTTATCGGCATCATTCAAGAATGGAAGCACCACCTTCTGGATAAAAACAGACATATTTTCGCGGTCAAACCCAAAGTTACCAAGTATGTTTAGGGCCATTACGATATCATCTGTGGTTGGAATAGCCGGTATTTTGTCATTCGTAGCGCTGGAGTTGCTATTTGATTTTCCAAAGTTGAAAGACCCGTCAATAGGAGTTCCTGGCACTGTTGGTGAAGCCAACATATTGGACTGGAATTTGTTTTCGAGGTTAGTGATTGCGGCCGATTCCACTCTGAATGGCTCTCCAGCCAAAACAAGCGATATAGTATTTATGAGCTGGTCCTGGATAACAACAGACAGCTGATTAACTTCTCTCTTGAGAGCAGAAAGTGCTTTACAAAGTGGATAGCTCAGCCCTGTATCAAACATCAAGTCTAATATTTCATGCATGTATTTAGTCAGCGCTGGACCCATCGAGTACGCCAGATCATGGATCAAGAAAAGGACAGGCTTGGGATCAATAGAGGCATTGACATTGCTTAGCACAAGAATTCCTTTGGCCGCCATAATAGTGACTTCTAGGAATGGCTTGAAGTCGCTTTTACAGGCATCAGCAAGCCCAGCAAGGGATGCAAAAGCATATGGGCGAACTTTGTCATAATTGTTTAGTTCAATCAGCCAATTGCATGATTGCTGCAAAAACGAGTCAACATTAGGGCCGCGTGGCCTAATGAACTCTGATGGGTAATACTGAGCAAACTTTGGAAGCATATCCATCACCAGCTTGCGTATATCCAGGTCCTTGGAATCCTTGTATCTTAGCAATACTTCAGTGGTTTCAACAAACCTGGACCTCATAAACATTCCACTATGGCTTATCAGCTCTCTGAAAACAAGCAACGCAGCATGCTGGCCTTCGACTGTTTCGGAACGCAGGTTTTGCATGGCATCAACGTAGAGCTGTGTAAACCACTGGGTTTTTGTTTGTGATTCTCGTGGGGCTATCAATTTTAGACAAGCCGATAAGGCCTCGACGGCAGTGATTCGAACATCCTTTTTTGGGTCTTTGATTAGCGGAGGTAGCGAGTCGAGGATTTGTGGCACGTAGTTATTGGTGAATGACTGGGACCTTTGACAGCAGGTCTTGATGAATAGCAGGGCCGTGAGTATCCGATATTCATTCTTTTCGCCTTGAAGCCATTCTAAACAGCGCTTGATTTCAGTGTCAAGAGAAGCGTTGGCCATTGCGCCGGTCTTTCTCAGCAGATGCCCTATATAATTCCACCAATCGAACAAAAACAGGGCATATTGTAAATACTGGGCGGCGTGCCAAAAAGAATCAAGGATACATATACAGTTGTTCTATAATACATACCAAAGATGTCAACAACCTCTCGGTTTATAACCATGTCAGAATAACCAAGCAAATAATGGAGTAGATTAGCCATACGCTCGAACTGCGCATCATCGAGACTTTCTTGCATAACCAGAACAGCTATACACGTCCATATAATTATTAGATAAGATTTTGTCTTTTTGTAATCGCGAGGTTAGTGTTTCCAGGGCTTTTTAGATGAACCTTACATAATATACCGACAGTTGTGAGTTTGCTTTTCAGATCAGAGCGAGATGTATAGAGTTTCAGGCTCTGAATCATGGCATTGATGACATTTTCGTATGCCGACTCTCCCGACTTTGTTGCTTGCATCATCTATATTTATATAAAGAATAGACAAATAAGTATTTATTATGAGGGCAACATTGGAACCCCGAGCGGAGAAATGGATTTATGATAACATGCTTGGCAGGGGGTTATTGTTTGTATATGTGTATGTGTTTGCTTACAAGTTTATAAAGTTTATCTTTAGCCTTTACCCTAATTTCGGGCGAGCTACAATAACAACAATACATACGTGAACTTTTGTGGTAACTGTGCACAGCAATTAAATAATGAGACAAGTGCTTGGAAGTTAACTTACGCAGAATGAAGCCCATCGAGGTAATTCCGCTCAAAGCTGTTAAAATCCATATTTGGAATGACTTGGAGCTTTTTGGTATTATGACTCCTCGATAAATATAAAGTGGAGATATGTACTAATAGTAGATAGAATTATAAGGATAAATAATGATGATGATGATAATAATAATAATAATAATGGTGAGTGAGGTGGTTAGGTAAAAATTAGTAAAAAATAAAATTATAGAGTTGAGGTAAGCAATTGCAAGGTAGTTGGTTTGCCAGCAACATCATCATTGGCAATCGAAGTAGTGCAGTGCTTTTAACCCACATTAAGCCACTGCTTGCTGCTCTCATCATCATCATCACCACCACTGGGCCTTTTCAGGCAAGGACACAACACAAAGACAATTATTGCTGTCAATTACCAATAGCCAGCCTTAATTGTGTGTATTAGTGCAGGGGTAGCCAGCTGAAGGCTTGATCAGAAGATTTGAGTCCAAGTGTTTGCCGATCACCACTAATACCACTTTCAGAAAAAGTAGGGCAACAGCTTGCGGCAGTTAGAACAAGATTTGAATAAGCCTTTTCAGTGTGCCTATGTAAAAGAAGGTACAAAATTTGACGACTCCCCATATCTTTTAGAGAATAGGCACAGCACCAGTTTATTCCCTATTCAAACAAAATTTTCTCTTTCTATTGTCTCTGTCGTTTTATTTTATAATAGCAAAATATCTATTGCTACAATCACTATTCTTTTAAACTGGATATACCATTTAGACAAGACATTATATAACCCAAATTATCGTTTAACTCAATTCCCATCAGAAATCTCACTTTATTTCGAGAAACCCACTATTAATATTCTACTAATACTGTTGACGACATAACGATTCATCAAAATGGGAAAGAAAAAGGGCAATAAAAAGTCACAGGTAGACGACGATGTTTGGGCAGATGAAATCACTGACCCAATTGCTGAAGCCCAACAGGCTGAGGCTGCCACCGCCGACGACATCGCCGACGAACTCCCTGCCATGGCCAAATCAAAGAAGAACAAAAAGAAAAAGAAGGGCATGGCTGGCTCATTTGCTGCACTGTCGCTTGACGATGATACTGCAATCCCCAACGATGATGATGACGATGACGAGCAAGAGCCCGAAAAGATAGAACCACCTAAGCCTGCTGAAGCCGTTCAGGTTACCGCTCTAGATGACGATGACTTCGACGACTTTGGCCCCACGGCTGGTGGTGCAGCATCCAAGTCCAAAAAGAAGAAGAAGAAGAAGGGCGGCGCAGCCACAACGCCTGCCGTCAACGATCCTGACGATCAATTGGTTTCTAATACCATAGACGAAAAGAAAGCCAAGAAGTTGCTTGAAGAGGAGCCCACTGTTGTAATCAAATCTGCCAAACAAAAGGAAAAGGAGCGAAAAGAACGTCAAAAACTCCTAAAGAAGCAGCAGCAGCAACAGGCTGGTGGTGATGGTGGCGACAGCAAGAAAAAGGGTGGAAAGCAGGAGCAGCCTGTGTCTGCTAACACAAAACCAGAACCAGAGCCCGTTCCTGAACCTGCTGGCGGTAAAAAAACCAAACGTAAGGGTCCAAACATTGCTGCTCTTCAAAAACGCCTCGAAGCTGAACGTCAGCACGAAGAAGAACTCCGCAGACTCCAGGAAGAGGAGGAGCGGCGAATTGCTGAAGAACAACGCAAAATCGAAGAAGAAGAGCGGGCCAGGGAAGAGGCACGTATGCTGAAGAAGGAAAAGGAAAGGGCCAAGAGAGAAGAATTGAAGAAGGCTGGTAAATTGCTTACTAAAGCCCAAAAAGAAGAAAAACGCCGCCAGGAACTTCGTCTTCAATCATTGCTTGCTTCAGGTGTACAGATTGCTGGTTTGGATGAGGAGGGTCAGAAGCGTAAGAAGCCGGTTTATACCACTAAATCCAAGAAGAAGCAGCAGGAACAGTCTCCAAAACCCGAAGAAAAGAAGGCTAAGGATGAACCAAAGAATGAAAATAAACCTAAGGCTGTTGAAGAGGATAAGAAGGACGAAGATGATGAGGAAAAGGTCGATGACTGGGAAGCTTTGCTTTCTAGTGGAGATGAGGCTCAAGAGACCAAGAAGGGAGGCAGTGCTGCTGCTACCAAAGAAGAATCCAAGGATGATGATGATGACGATGACGATGAGGATTGGGAAAAGGAATCCATTGAAGAAAGCGAGGACGAAGAGGAGACTAAGAAGGACTCTCATGATCCCGACGATAACCTTAGATCTCCCATTTGCTGCGTCCTTGGTCACGTCGATACTGGAAAGTGCTTCGCCAAGGGCACCAAGATCCTGATGTATGACGGTACATTGCGATCAGTCGAAACCATTCAAAACGGTGAATACGTCATGGGTGACGACTCAACCAAGCGTTTGGTTACTGGAACCACCTCAGGAACTGGTCCCATGTTCCGTATCACCCCCTCGTCAACAAACACCTCCGAAAGCTTTGTATGTAATGATGCTCACATCTTGGTACTCCAGATGAACCAGAGATACCCACTACTCCAACACACCCCCGGAAAGTTTTCTGTCCACTCATTCGAACTTCACCGTGCCTCTGAGCTCCGAGAATTGGATATGGTCTACGAGAAGGCCTGCACTTTCGAATACCCTTCATCCCAATTCTTGGACAGAAAGTCTGCTGAAGACGCTGCCAAGGCCACTGTTTCCAGACTCCAAACCCAGGCTGGATTTATCTGGCAACCAAGTGTTACAACCTTCCTCAAGGCATCTCCCAATGTACAAAACAATGCCCGCATGTACGCTCCTACCTCTGTCAGTCGTCCAACCTGGGAAGGCAGTGTTTCAACCATCCTTCGCAAATATGGTATTACATCTGGTGAACCAAACTCTCGTCAAATCATGGCTGCTTCTTGGCTCTTGGGTTACTGGCTTGCTGCTGGCTCTCCTTCAATTGACAAGCTCCACATGTACCCAACTGAAGCTCGCAACGCTTTGCTTGAAATCAGTGCTATCGCCAGAACACTTAATCCCAGCTGCTCACTAAAGGTTGGCAAATTCCGTACTCTAAAGACTGTTCACCTGGTTTATTATAGCCATGAGCCCAGAGACACTGCTCAGTCAGTAATGGCCCCATTATTGGAAGAGTTTGGCCTTTTGTCAAACAAGCACATCCCTACTCAAATTCTCCAGGACAATATTGAACTTGTCCGTCTTCCATTCCTTCAGGGCTGTGTTTCCGGTACCAGATATGCCAATCCCCGCGCCTCTACCCCCAACAGTTTTGCTACTCCTCGCAAGCACGTTGCTGAGCAGGCTATGCTTTTGGCTAGATTATCAGGCCTTCGTCCTGAACCTATCAGAAAGCGTAGCGGTGGATCTGCCTATGAAGTTGTGTTCCCTACTTTAGAATCCGAGAAACAAGCTAGCAACGCATCATGGGGATTCAGAGTTGAATACCTTGGCCAAGATGCTTACTATGGATTCTGTGTCAACAACAACAACCGATTCCTTCTCGGAGACCTCACAGTTACCCACAACACCAAACTGCTTGACAAGATCCGTCAAACCAATGTCCAGGATCAAGAAGCTGGTGGTATTACCCAACAAATTGGTGCCACATTTTTCCCTCGCGATGTCCTGATCCAGAAGACCCAGTCTGTCAACACCACTGGTAAACTTGATATCAAAATCCCTGGCCTCTTGTCACTGGATACTCCCGGTCACTCTCACTTTGGTGCAATCCGTGCTCGTGGTTCCAAGCTATGTAACATTGCCGTCCTGGTCGTCGACATTATGCACGGACTTGAGCCCCAAACCATTGAGTCAATCCGTCTCCTCCGTGATCGTAAGACACCATTTGTAGTCGCCCTCAACAAGATTGACAGAATCTTTGGTTGGAAGTCACATCCAGATGGTGCATTCAGAAAATCCCTAAAGAAACAGGACAAGGGATCTATTGGCGAATTCGAGACCAGAGTTGAAAGCACTGTTACACAGTTTGCTGAACAGGGACTCAACGCCAAGTTGTACTATGAAAACAAGAACTTTGCCAAGTATGTGTCACTGGTTCCTACCTCAGCTATCACTGGTGAAGGTATTCCTGACCTTTTGGCCCTGCTTATTTCGTTGACCCAGACCAGAATGTCTTCTGATCTGATGTTCCTTTCAAAATTGGAGTGTGCCGTGTTGGAAGTCAAGGTTGTTGAAGGTCTTGGCACTACAATTGATGTCGTGCTTTCCAATGGTATTTTGAGAGAAGGTGATCGAATTGTTGTTTGTGGTTTGGATGGTCCTATTGTCACAAACGTCAGAGCCCTGCTTACTCCCCAACCTATGAAAGAATTGCGTATCAAGTCGGCCTATGTTCACCACAAGTTTATCAAGGCCTCGATGGGTGTCAAGATTGTTGCTCCAGGATTGGAAAAGGCTATTGCGGGTTCTCGTATGTTGGTTGTTGGTCCAGATGATGATGAAGACGATATCATTGATGATGTTATGTCCGATCTCACTTCTCTCCAAAACATGGCCAAGAAGACTGACCGTGGTGTCTGGGTCCAGGCTTCTACTATTGGTTCGCTTGAAGCTCTTCTTGGGTTCCTTGAGGATTCGAATATTCCAGTAGCCGGCATCAATATTGGTCCTGTTCATAAGAAAGACGTTACTCGTGCTTCTACTATGCTTGAAAAGGCTAAGGAGTTTGCAGTCATGCTGTGCTTTGATGTCAAGGTTGAAAGGGAAGCTCAAGATATGGCTGATGAGATTGGTATCCGCATTTTCAAGGCTGACATTATTTACCACTTGTTTGATGCCTTTACTGCATATAACGATGAAATTCGTGAACAGAAGCGTAAGGATGCTGCTCCTCAGGCTATCTTCCCTTGTACCCTCCAGATCATCAAGGATTGCGTTTTCAATAAGCGCGATCCTATCATTGTTGGGTGCGATGTTATTGAGGGCCAGCTTAGGGTTGGTACCCCAGTTTGTGTGGTCAAGAAGAATGCTGAGACCAAGCAGGATGAGATTGTGACTCTTGGTAAGGTTGCGTCGATGGAAGTTAACCGCAAGCCCGTTGATTTGGTCCGTAAGGGCGAAGCAGGCGCTGGTGTTGCTGTTCGTATTGACTGCCCTGTTAGTGAAACACCAAAGATGTTCGATCGCCACTTCACCTATGATGACCCAATCTACTCCAAGATTTCGCGTACTTCTATCGATGTCCTAAAAAACAACTTTAGAAATGATGTGTCTCAGGATGAGTGGAAGCTTATTATTAAGCTCAAGAAGATTTTGAATATCCAGTAATAACTGGTTTGACCACAAGGGCTTTTTGAATGATAACAATCATTCCTTGGTTCTAAAGACTAGACAACATCTTTTTATACTTTTTTTCTAATTAACCGCCCATTGAACTTTTATGAATCCAACTGTGATTTTTTCCATATATACTAGTAAAATAAACCAACATGAGCAAATATAGAGTAGCCTGCACGAAGTTTTATTATTAATAGTAGCAGTAGAAGTGGAAACCCGGGCATATTTTGGTGGAAAGCATAACATAAAAACCATTGTGACCGCCACTAATTAAGCCGTAGTAGCTGAATCTTCAGAAAGCCGTCTGCCAAACTTTTTGTATCCAGCCTTGGTGGTAGGAGATATAGTTTGGGACTGAAGCAAAATCAACTCATTCAACAAATATTTGGCATTGCCATCTTCCCCTTGCTTGACATAGTTTTTCAAGAATGCGCACTTCTTTTCATTAAATGATCCGTCTTTCAGGCTCGAACGAACAGCCTTGAAGAGATTGTTATACCAATGAATATTGTGTATCTGAAGCAAAACGGTAGCCAGCATCTCATGCGTCATCAGCAAATGGTGAACATAGGACCGAGTGTGACGTTGGCAAGCAAAGCAGGTACATCCAGGAACCAAAGGACCAAAGTCGCCAAACATTGGAGTTTCCCACAAACTGATATGTCCTTTCAATGTCTCATCCTTCCTTGATTCAACAGAGATATCCCCGAAGACATATGTTGAAGCAAACCCTTGCTCAGTAACAGCATATGGATATGTAGCATCAAACAGATCGATACCAGCACTATCAACACTCATCACAACATCGTGTGGACTGCTGACGCCAACCATGTATCTTGGCTTATTTTGATCAAGACTTGAGAACGATGACCATGCCATATCCAACTTCTTTTCCAATGGGTATCCTCCAACAATTCCATACTCACTAATCACATACCCATCAATCACATTGCCATCAGCATCCAATTCCTTTACAAAATTAACTGATGCCTCTCGGAGGGTTTCATTTGGAGCTCCAGTCAATGGCACAAATAAAGCCGGTTTTTGTGACTGTGATAACGATGTGTCCATATACTCAGTTATCCAATTCTTTGTTCTTTCCACCGACTTTTTGACTCTCTTTCCTTCATACAACTCCTCGATCTTCGAAAACACATAGTCAGCTGGCAGCACAAAAATATCAGGCCTATATTTCTCGACAATTTTAGCCAATCCCTTTCCAGTTATTCTTTGTAGCCCTCCTTCGGTGTCAACCCCAAGGGATTTGCTGTTGGGCTTAATGTTCCGTTCCAAAATAACCGGGTCGTATATATCCAATAACAATAATGGCGAATTGTTTTCGGGATACCCCAAGAATTGGTGAAGTTTTCCAGGATATTCGGTGGATACGGGTATTTCGCGATCCTTTACAAACCCTTCGAGGTTTACGCGGATTGCTGGAGGCATCGATTCAAGATGGGATGCTACCTCAGGAACTAGATGCGGTTGGAGGCCTTGGATTGTATATTGAAAAAAGTTTGGTGTTTCTAGACTGATTTTGGTTGTATCAGTAGTGGTGGCTGTTGTGGTAGTTGGTGGGGTAAATTCTAGCTGGCCCAATCTACACTTCTGTTTAGGACTCTGTGAATCCCCATTGCTACCAGTACTCAAATTGGATGGTTGTGGATTTTGGACCGTGAAAGTCAATGCTTTGGTCATTGTCGAAATGCTACGTATAGCTTTGCTGTTATTGTATATGATGGTATGTCTTTGGGAAGGTGGTATAACAATGGAGCTGGTGATGATACTTTGAGTGCAAGCTCTATAATATCTTAAAAGCATCAATGCTTGGTTCTCTTTATTGATGCTATGTTTAAAGGAAACAACTCTAGCAGTACCTAGGGTGTATGTTGGCATGTACTGCAACTTTACAGAATAGAAAACAAAGATTTCTCAACTACATTGAATTCTTTGCTATTCAAGCTTTTTTGGTTGATCTTTACTTCACAATATGCTAACCACATTTAGGAATGGTCAAATAAATCCATCAATCCATTTTTAGATTGTTTTTGGCTCTAAAATATTAAGGACAAGATCATACAGAGTATTCGATTCTCCCTCCCCCCAAAAAATAATCAAGCCTTAAAACAAAACAAAATTCAAGGCTAATCAAAAAACTAATCCAAAAGGCCAAATCAAGGCTGATAAAGAGAAAAGCCAAGTAGCTTGGTTTTTGGATTGAGAGCTGACTCGGCCTTTCCTACTCACAGTTTAACTATAGATTTTTTTGATTTAATTAAAAAGGGTTTCAGGAATCAGTTACAAGCTTGCATAGAATTTTGATTCTTGGGTCATAACTCAAGATGCTGTTCAATCCACCTAATAACATAATATTATAACATCAGCGCTGTCTAATATTTTCAAGCTAGCAAAAATTGGCTTGTATACATGTAAAAACCTTGAATAATTAGCCCAACCTGTTTTTGGTGCGCTAATATCAATTATAATTGAGTAAAAACTGAATTGAGGTAAACGATGCAATAGATTGAGTAGATTTGGGCAATTATTTTTTCTGGGTAGAGTAAAAGTCTCATCAGGCTGTTTGGCTACTCTGAAAACTTTGTCAAGGACTCTATAGCACCAACATCCTAAGATATAGATTGACAAAATAGCTGATTAAAATGAGCCACCTATTGAGAAGTTTATAAAAACATGTTTGCTCTAATGGTCATTATCACATTTGGTAAGTGATATACCAGAAAAATGATACATCATTACTCATATTGCTGACTCATTGCTTAACTAAAATTTGGGCAGTGAGAAACTAAGAAAGGTATATAAAAGCTGGTAAAGTTGGAGCACATATATATAATAACTGTACTTCAAAAAACAAAAGTTTATTCAAACCATTCTTCTAATACAGCCACATCTACTTTGTTAGCCAAAGACATTTTTATTTACGAAATGAAATTAATTGTTAGTTATAAAAAGGTTAAGAAAGCACTCTTAACAAAAGCAAGGTTTGGAAAACATTCTGCGAATTTGTATGGAGATGTTGAGGACTTTAAGTCAGATGTAGTTGAATTGTCAAATGTTACACCAGTCTCTTTGACTTCTTCTGATACCGTCCCAACAGACAGCAACAATTATAGTGATAAGCAAGATGATTCTCCAGATGAGGAAGAAAATGAAAATAGTCTGCAAACTTTACCTAAGCGTCTTAGCATCGATACTACTGCTTTTGGTTGTCAGCAAGAAAAGGGCATATCATCTGGTTTGTCTATTGAAGGTAATAGGATAATTTCCAATTACTCCAAAAATCTCAATGATGACGACTCAGATATTTGGGATATAGGCTATTTTGTAAACAATCTTGATATGAATGTTACTAATCAAGATCACGATAGCAATCAAGTACTCGCCGAATTCGATGAATCTAAGTACGATGTTGTCTTTCATAATGAGTTTGGCTCAGAAGGCACAGGATTAGATAGTGAATTGGACAGTCCTTTGTCAATGACATTTGGTAGAGAGTTTGCCTTGAAATCGACTAGTATTAAAGGAACACTTCTTTACACACTAGCAGGTAACCGAAAAGATCTTTTCAAGATTTCCAGGATACTTATTTGTTCCAGTGACTCTTTGGAAGACTACACCTGCGTTTTAGGACAACTTGAAAAGTGCTGTGAAAATCTCATGTATAATTTGGCTGAAAACTCAAATCAATTTGCACGAGAATACCAAAATATCAAAAGCAAGCTTATTAAAGCAACATTTGGGTGCTTTTTGATTATTCCAGTAGTAGTCAGTATGATCATTGATATTTTAGAGTCTGTGCTTCCGGTTGTGAAAACATCTCATCTTCATGTTAGAACCAAGTCTCTCAAAAAACAAATGATGCTATGTACTCTTTTAATATCTGCCATTATGAATGGTGATAATATGTGTTTTGAGTATGACAGTCGTAGTTATATCTTAACACCTCAATTAGTAGAGATCTGTAATGAATATGGCACAGTATTATCTTTTTCAAGTTACCTTCCCAAAAGAAGAGGCTCAAGCCCAATTGACTTGTATCTTGACCTTCTAATCCATGGACCAAACCCAAACACACTATTTGTGAAAACAGCTGAAGAAAGCTTTACAAGATTCTACGATTTTGAAAATCTACCAAATATTTCGAGCATGCTGTTGAACCAAAACTCTAGTGATGAGATTTTATTTGAATTTTCAGATCTTCTCAACAGCAATTTTGGTAATGCATTCACCACTGCAACAGGATATTCTGAGGCCAATGAGCTGATAAACTCTATTTGTACGATGTGTAACCCAGACAACTATGGTTTTTCAAATGAAACGCCATTCAATGATTTCGATGACAAGACACCACAAGGCTTCAGTCTGAGTGTCTTATTCAAATGATAACGTTTTGACTATGTATTATCCTTTGTATTATATTGTTATGCTATCTTTTATTCAATTTATACTATGCTTATATTTCCTTTCTCCTCTCATTCTTCTATGTATTTTATTTGAACGTATGGTTTATTCTACGAATAAATATTTTTGAAAACAGCTAGCAAAACTTTTTACATCAATTGGTTATTAATGTTATCTTCTAAACTTATAAAAAATTAGTTGAATAGCTTATTCAATCATTCTTCGAGTATTTAAAAAAAGAGGCTTGCGTTTTTGGTTAAGAACATGAAAACTCTATTACAAGTATATGAGTGATTATTCTAATCCACTTTGATGAAATTGTGCTAACTTATCAATATCTGAGCATTACGATTATATTTGCTCAAATCGTTGCAATCCGGATATTAGAATTTGCTCATTGGAGAGTTTAACCAGTTCCAATATTGAGTACATCAAGTTCATCACAACACTTATTTACAACGATCCGCTCACTAACCTGGCAAAGCTATATATATATATATATATATATTT
>JANBPU010000029.1:0-10335 GCA_027575805.1 Mycoemilia scoparia | reverse complement strand
ACAGGGCTCAGTCCCAACAACTTACACCCTGGGTGCGTATGGTTCAGTTTACTGAGAAGTGATACTAGATCTTATTTATATATATATATATACATAAAGCAGAGATAGTAACACTTCTCAGTAAACTGAACCATACTCACCAAGAGTGTAAGATGTTGGAAAGAAGCCCTATAAATATCCATAAACCCGCAACTCATTGAAGATTCTTTACAACAATCTTTAAACAATATGCCTAATCGTCTTTTGAAAGCCCAATCGAGCCTTCTTGGTGCTTATACTAAGGCCGGAGCACACATTGAAGACTTCAACACAACTGAGAGATACAATTCAATGCAAAAGCTTGCTGCCATCAGAACCAGGTTAGCCCAAGAAGGAAGAAGTCTTCCTAATCATCAGCTTAGTAGCCTCGAGAGTGCTGTCAGCTCATTTTCAAGCAAAGCTGGCAGGCTTCATATAAAGGCAACCAATGATGTTCAAGGAGTCAAGGATTCATTTGAGAATCTGGCAAATGTTTTATCACAGATTGAACAAAGTTTGTAATAGCATTATTTTGTTTTAGTTGTCAATAAACAGCTTTATAAAAACTAAACAATTGCTTATTATTTACCATGTTAATAGTAATTAAAAGTGAAGTTGACAGCTGCTATTTTATGGAAACCTTTTCGTGCTAGTTTATGTTTAGCTACAAAGGGGATTTAATTAGATATTATTTATAGGTTTTAAATACAGTATTTCTGTAGGATTAAAGTTTGTGAGATAAAGTTTGGAAGACATTTATAGCTCATATGGGTAGTTATTTGATTATCAACTGTGATTTCCCCTTTAATTAGTCGTCACCAAATTTACCCTTCAAAAACTATTTCCCATATAGTCAAAGTTCACAAGGCTTTGGGCAAAATGTGCTCTTAGCAGTTGCATAGCGAGTGGTATGCGATTAAGCCTAAACAATAGGGCCTACCTCTGCATACCATAGATGATTAAGCATTTTATTTCTCCTATGGAGGCAGCTGTATGCCACATACACTAAAGTTGTGTTTACCAAATTAAATAAAATAATCTAGTTGGGCCATATTATAAAAATAAGTAGGTATTACAATCAGAAAAGGGAAAAGACCCTCTGTGGTAATAAGCCACCCACTCTGGAAGGAATCAGCAATATATTAACCAACCTCTGCATACCATAGATTCTCGGTCACTAGTGAAAACATTCCATATTGAGCTGTAAAATTGAAAATATGGATCATAATTTTTGAAGGGTGACTTTTGGTGGCCTGCGATTATAGGGGCAAACACAACCAAATTGGTGATCACCATCTGTTAGTAAATGGTCACCCTTCAAAAATAATAACTCATATACAATAATAATTAATGCTGTTTCTTAGTTGCGTATACGTGTATGTAAAAATGATTTAAAATAAATGACATTTGAAGCATCAAATTAATTGATTTGGCTTTTCCAAAGTCCAAAAGTAAAAAGTACAAAGTGGTCAATGCCACTACGCAGTGCAGGGCCAAAGATTATTTGAATTATATCTCGCTTCTTTGATTATGGATCATGCGATTCCAATGATTTTTGCTTGGATTTATGCCTTATTCGTGTACTTTAGCGCATAGGAGAAAATGATAGGCATTCTTTAATCATGGATTTCAAAGTTCATATCAGTTGGAGTTCAATTTGAACTTCATATGAGCTGACACACACACATGCACAGTATGTGGAAAAGGTCAAGCGAAAGCTATGTATGTACACAAACATGTATCTAGCTGTTTCTAAAATGTATAAAATGACTGCCAGTTTCTGCACATTTGGATAATCTGCACACTATCTTTTATTATCGAAAACGCGATCCTTTCTACATTGCCATCTCGTTTGGTCTTATTAAGTTACCCCAAGACACAGCAGCACTATCTGTATCATCCGACATGTCCACAGACTGCCTTGAATCCAAGTTTTTCAGTGTTTCGTTGGCGTTTGCCAATTTTGGCAACCACAGCAAAAGCACAGGAAGCTCTGAAGTGATCTTGTCTGGCAATTCAATTTTGGAACTAGCCAACCGCTATACCGATGCTATCAAGGCAAGTATATAAAGCCACGACATTGTTTTTCATTTTCACTCTTACGATAGTACCAAGATTATTCATCAACTATATTGGGTATCGCACATATTATTGTCTTTAATATCTCGTATACTAATATTCTTTTTTGTTTTTCAATCATTTATATCATTAGGATTCCAACAGCGGGTCTTTCATCAACATCAACGGACACTACACCAACCCTGGGGATTTCAGTGGAGATCATGCCAGCAGTGAGGATCGTGAAGGGAATTCCTTCAACGAAGATTTTGGCACTGGCTGTGACAAGGAACTAAGCGAAGTGAACTTCTGTTCTGCTCTTACAACCAAACACACATTCATTTACAACTTCTATCTGGGACCCAAGGATGGTGACAACAAATGTGTCGGTTTTATCAGTGGTACAGCTCTACCTCAAGGGGGGGACTATGTAGAAGACAGCATTTCCAAGTTTATGCCATCTTAGTACATGGCTACTTGGGAACCTGGAAGCGAAGGCAATGACGGAAGTCTAGCCGAGGAATGCCCAAGTTTTGGAATTTAAAAAAAGGCCATTAGTATCAAAAAACAAAGAATTCTTTTCTGTTTGAACTATTGGCTAGTTTGGAATTTCAATTCTTGGTGCATTTGAATTTATTCAAGATTTTCCTCTTTCTTTTTCAATATATAATAGTGTTTTTTCAAATAATACTATAATATAGTATTAATAATCAGTACATGGTTAAAATTCTCTTGTGTTCATTTGTATCATAGTTGTAGGCTTTGAATCCTGAACTTTTGTTCTAACTGGTTATTAGGTTTAGTCTACCAGAACTATAAGGAACCAAGCTTTTGAAATCGAGCTAGATTTTGAAAATATCGTAAGTAAAGCCGTAGATCCAGTTAGCTAAACTAGTCTTGATTCTAATATCTAAAAAGGCTTTTTATTATGTGATGCCATTTATTTTAGATATAATATTTTAATGTCTTCTTCAAAACAGTTGACTTGCACAAAACTACATTTCGGCAGAAAAACCTTGATAAACCAACCAATAAACAGAAAATTTCTTTACTAGGCTATTTGTTGGCCAATTTGCATTTTTTTGACGTAGTGCTAATGCAGGGAGGGGGGAGAGAGAAGAACAGAATGCCTTTGGTTCATAAATTTGCCTCTCTAAAGAAGTAGATATAAATCATGTTATTGGCCAAATAGTGGTAAAGAGTACATGATTAAGTTGAATGGCACTTCTTTCTATTTTTGTTCTACAACGAAAATAATAAGAATAGCAGCAAATAGTGGGGGAAGCCGTATACCTCAATAAAAGAAATAAATGTCTGTTTTACAAATCAACAATTTAGATCATTTTATTACATCTCTAAATGTTATAATTGCCAAAAATATGGGCAATAATTTTTGAAGGGTGAATTTTGGGGACCACTTATTATAGGCACAGTCACAGCCAAATGGATGTCCAGTTTTACTAGTGAACTTTCACCCTTCAAAAATTATTACCCATATGGATGATAATTTTTGAAGGCTGACTTTTGGTGGCCAAAGATTATAGGGGCAACCACAGCCAAATGTGTGATTCTATAGCCCTCCAAAAATAACTACTCATATGGGCAATTGAGTAGGAAAATGTATATCAATACGACTTTTCCTGAAATCAATGAGGTCCCAGAAAATGACGCACTTCACTCAGTTTTGACACGCTTCTGGGAGCAATATCAATTTCCCACTTTGTGCCTGCAGGAGCACAACCTATAATGTATGGAGTCAATTGTCCTTAAACATATTTCGATCTAATGAAGGGCCTAGATACCTCATTGTTATTTATAAGGTCAAACAATGACCCACTGTAGACTGCAGTGTCTTGTAGTTTATTGGATTGAACTGGAGGAACTAATTTTTGACTGGTCCAGCTGTAGAATGGAGATAAAATTTTATTTCCCTGGGTGGACGCCCATGGGTATATATGAAAAAAGGTAAGTAAAACTAATGTATGTAAACTAAGATAACTATGTTGACTCATTTGTTTATACCAAAACATATAGGAACGCCTCTAATAACAATGGCGTTATTAGTGGCTGTGCCATATTGGGATTCGGGGTAGATCACCCATGTCTCCCCTATGGTGGACCCCTGGGGGCATAACATCCAACACCAGCTTTTCATTATTTGGGAAATTTCCATACAGCAATGTACGAAAGAGCCAAGGGCTTGCTGGTAATAACAGTATAAACCATTCTTGTTATTTAAATATTAACAACAGCTGCTATCTAATATACCCTAATTGTTCATGAGGTCCCAATTTAACCATTTAAGGCAGATATTGACGTGAATTATTACTGACATCTTGTGCGAATACATGAGCTCAATCTAACTCATGTAATAATAGCGGCCTTGCAGCCCACCATCCTCTTCCCTATAGTCTTGTGTAAAAATAACCACTTTAGATTATCTCCTTCGCCCTTCTTTCCTTTTGGAAATGTAGTATTTCATGTATTGTTAAGCTTCACTTGACCTTAGATAGGAATTCAATACATTAATTAAACCTCTTTTAAAACCACTTTGTATCACCATATCATAACTACACAACGCGCAATTTTCCCATAGGCAAATCATTCAAGTGGGAGAGTTAAACTTGCAACTCTTGTGTGCAATTTGGTTCTGTGTCACCTGATGGTTTTTTAAAGTCATAACGAGTGATTAACTGCATCAAAGTCATTTCTAGAAGCCAGTCTTCCATCCATAAATGATCAACAACTCGACTACATCAAGCTCGGCATTAGGGACGTTGCTTTTACGCATAATTTGCATTGTAGCTACGGTTAATGATCAACAAAGAAGTATGTGGAACCCAATCGACACGGAAACCTGCCACTACAATTACCGCCACTATTCTTGACTCTCTTTTTGTCCACATTCTTTTTGAATGTGCTCTCAAAACAATCAGGCTGACCTTGAGGGGCATTCACGCCTTACATTTAGGGAACCAGGGTACAAGGTTTTGCCACTTGACCCACCACATCTACGGTTACGCCCGATAATTTATAATTTAATGCGGGAGATAGAACTATGAGACTTCGCTACCATCAACGACAGCTCTTTAACTAGCATTGGATGCTTTTCCGAAAGGTATTGTGCATAAATATTAAGGGCTTGGATGAGCCAAGAGAGAGAAAGAAAGAAAGATTATTCATTGTAAAGGATTGCTACACTGTTGATCAAGCTTTAGCTCAAAATGAATTCTTACAGATTATCAAACTAATATAACCAAATGGATATATAATCCCAATTGTATTCTTTATTTCTGTGTAATATTTTTGAAAATATGTGATTGTGGAACTAAACATTTATCCTTGAAGGTTAATTTCTTCTGGGAATTAATCGATTCCCTTTTTGCTTTGGTATATAAAAAGTATGTGACGCATTTAACATTGATCAATATTGCTATTACCAACCACATATATTATACTAATACCCTCAGCAAGCCATTAATTGTTCACAAGTACATGGGCAAATTCCAGTGCTCATTGTGTAAGAAAACAAATGCAGTGTTCAGTCCACACAAATAAACTGAGCGGTGTAATCAAGAGCACACAATGCTTATTTAACTACTTAGAACAAATTATATATTTGAACACCCTTTAGTTAAGATATTTCACAGTCATACATTTGATGCCATACATATGATAATGTTGTTTTAGAAAATAAAACTTTCTGCAGTGGTAGCATTGCTTAGCTTCTTCACATTACCCCCTCCCCCAAAAATACCTTTTGCATGTATGGTAGTTCAAAAATTTATATTTCAAGTTACACTGAAATTTAAAACTCAGGTAAATGGCCAAAAAATGGAAGTCAAGTACGTGGAAGAGTCTCCTCTAAAAGTATACCAAAATAATCTTTCCAGCAACAGCCTGAAACGTATGGCTTGTGGGATAAATTTGCAGGGGGCCTAAGTGTGCCATTTGGTTCAGTCTTGATGGAGAGCCTGCCATATATTTTTTGACTTTTAATTGGTTGAAAATGCCAAGAGCATTTAATATTTTTTTATTTTCAGTGTAAAGCAATCTGTGAGCATGATATACACTGACTTACTCACCCAGGTATTGTGTTTGAATACTAGAAACCCAAGATAAGAGCAAACGCTGTTGTGGTAATGGCGCCATACATAACTTTAGCATCCCGAAATCGCAAAACTGTACTGATTATTTGGAGCTACTACTCGACTGAGTTTAAAATTGTAATAATTTATCAAGTTATATTTTTGCTTGAATATACCCAGCCAACAAACCTACAAGCCATGCATTTGCTCGGCCAGATAAATTTGATATTCAAATATTATTTCCAAGGTATTTGGCTCGTTGAATAGCATGTAAACCAATTATTTATGTACACAAATATCAAATTTCTCAAAACTTCGATCACACCCATACATTTGGGTGTCCAATCCATACTTCAGCAGAATTCCAAATAAATCGACAAACAAAAAAAAACAAACAAACAAACCTTCGGGAGTTCCAAATAAAGTAAAAATCCAGATATATCATGTATTATGCTGGTGCAAGCCATGTTGTTGTATTTTGCTTTTCAAAGAAGAATATGCGCTATCTCGAGAAGATGGCAGTAATTAAAGTAAACAATCACAAAAAACCATCAGTCACGGTCTAACTGCCAATAAATGTGCAGGTACAAAGTTCAAAACAAAGCTGTACATTATTTGTCTCTTCATTTAGAATATTCTTTATAATCCGCACATAAATAACTACACCTTGACATAATATACATTTTATTTCAATTTTGTTTTGGATAAATATACAAATGCGTATTAATTTATTATTTAGCTTATATACCATGTACCATACATATTTGAAAATCATAAGCTGTAATTTAATAGGAGAAAATGGCTAGAGTTGAAGACCTTGTTGTGTTTATTAACGTATAAACAATGATCCTCAATATATGGTGAGATTTCACTAGTAATCAAATGCAAGGTAGATAGAAACGTATCTCGGGTTTTGACTCAATGACCAGGCATTTTGTATGCAACTCCTGGGGGGAGACCTTATTGCCTAAGGCTCTGTGAACTTTGAACATATATGGGAGACAATTTTTGAAGGGTGAATGTTTACTAGTAAAGCTGGACATCCATTTGGCTGTGATTGCCTCTATAATCATCAGTCACCAAAAGATACACTTCGAAAATCATGATCCATATTCATTTAAAGGCATATTATGGTCAGTTTCGTTCTCCTTATTTTAGATGTTTTATTTTAAACATTATTATAAACTGAAGGGTGTGTCTATTTTGACTCATTTAGACAAAAAACCAACTCGATTAGTATAGCATAGCTTTTGAATTGTTTCAAAAATAGAGGATGTGTAACAAAAATAACATTAACTAGATTTCAAAGTGCCACACAATAACACACTAGCCACACATACATGAGCCACAAAATACTACCTATCACATTGATTGGTAGTATCAGTTAGAATATTATCAATAAAGCATTCATATATTTTATTATTGTATTGAAACGGGATCAACTAATAGATCGAACAAATGTGCAGTAGACAGAAATGGATCTTCAGATTGTGGCCCAATGGTCAGTCATTTTGTATGTAATTCCTGAGAGGTCAATTTTGTCTATGGTCTTGTGAATTTTGGCCATATATATATATCAGTATTATCCTCGAATAGCCAATATAAACATTATATTTGTAATTACAATCGGCTAGGCATTTATTGTATCAAATCTAGATAAGATAGCAAAATCTGTAGCGATATTGCTGTGGCTGGTGACTATTAATAATGTTGCTAACATGTGGCTTTAAAACAATCATATCCAAACCAAAAATGCTAGAATTTACCAACAACGAAAACTAAATGTTTTATTATTGCTAACATACATCAAAGACCAAGTGATACAATTTCACTGTTAGACAAACTTGTACACAGCAAAGTATTATATCTATTAGGTCATATAAAACAATACTACTTTTTTTGAGAGATGATTAAATATATACAGAATATGGGTAGCTATTTTTGAAGGGTGACCATCTACTAACAAATGGTGATCACTAGTTTGGCTGTAGTTCCCCCTTTAATCGTTGGCCACCAAAAGTCACTCTTCGAAAATTATGGTCCATATTCTCATTATGTATGTGTATTATGAATGAATAGAAAAAAACTATTAGAGAATACATAACCACCTCTTAGTTGCTGTGACACATTCAGTTTGCAACACCCACAAGAACACTGGTCCTTAATGTTTGTACACACACAAACACACATCTACACTAAAAACTAATTACAATTTCACTGAATCAATTCAACTCATCTTCCTTTTAGTTTAGAAAATGTTCTGGCTTTTCTTTACCACTTAACCTTCCTTAGGTGGGATTCGGCACACACACCAATTCATATTGTTTAACAGAAAAAGGAACGGAGATTATATTCTCACATGGTTTTGCTCTTGTTGCTAGTATTATTGTTTATGTTGTTACCATGTGCGCAAATAAATTGAAACACAATATACCCTCTGTTACTTTTTGGTTCACATATTTATACATCCCTGGTAACCCTAGTTTATTATTAACGTACCACAACTTTTACACGGCCATGTACATAGATAACACCAATCTTATAAGTATATGTCAATAAGTGCATATCTGTGTATGTGTGTCAAAAATATATTTCTGCATTTCCAAAAGAAACACCAGTGGCTGTTGTTGCATTAGGGCTAGTTTGTTTAACCCAGAATTTCCATTCTAAGCATTATCGTCACTAGCTACATTGTATAATCTTTAGTCAATAACAGTGTATATAAATTGTGCTATCACAAAAATTCCTAAACAATCAATTAATAAAATATACATTCTAGTTTTAGAACATTTACTAAGATTGAAATTACTATCTGCTGTTGCTGTATATCCAAACCCAACCGGATCACAGGGTAACTATCATCATCATTACTATTATTAGCAAACATATATAGTGTTTTTTATGGAACGACTCTAATAGTATTTAAAAGAAACCTATGATAAAACAGACAGAAATCAAGAGAGAGAGAGAGAGAGAGAGAAGTAAAGGGACAATAATTGCAAATACAAAAATCCCACATGAAAATAGAAATAGAAGCAATAAAACATGTGATGTATATATACATTCCAGCCCAATGAATCAAATGAACACAAGTATATAAACCAGTATTATTGGTATATTTGTTTAGTTAGAGCAGCCACATCAGGACACCAAGAAAAACAAATTAAAAAACAAATGCAAACTTTTTTTCTTATGTATAGTTCACATGTATGTATGTATGTAGGATAGAAATCTCGTTTAATAGGACTTTGACTTCCATAGCTGCCACCGCCATCACCACCACCACCACCACTACTACTACTACTACCTGAAACATTTGGTTTGGCAAAACTGGATGCCTAAAGAAGGATGGACAAATACCGACAGATACGTGCATATCAGATAATTGTTTGTAGGAGCAGATGTGGTGTTTTGGTAACACACATACAGACAGACAGACAGACAGACGTTTAAATAGGTAGGCAAGCAGGTACACATGCTGAGAACTACTTGGTCACAAGTCTCTTTTGACCTTCTTTCTTATACCCTATCTGTATATCCGTTATTTTTTTTGTGTATAAGAAATGTATATAGATTTGGTCAGTTTGTGTTTGTGAAAACTAAATGTTGTACACTCTTATCTAAATTAGAAATAGATTCTCCTGCTATCATTTTGTTAATACCATTTTAACCAAACTATGCTGATACGTGTCTATGTTTGTATGCTCCAAACAATCAAGCAAATACAGAAATTCATTTAATGGTTTATACAGATATCACCACATTCTTGTATTTATATAAATTTGCGTAAATACAGAGAGTTGGCGGACAGGATGTTGTAGATGTGGAAAATTAAAGAAAAAGCCTGCTGACGTGACTTGAAAAGAACAACGTACTTGGATGAATATCTATGTACGTATACCCGCACATACATTGATATGCACACACAGACTAAAAGTTTTGATTTGAATTCTTTTAAAAATACCAATAGTTGTACGCAACATTGGCTACAACTACAATTCTTACCCATCTATACCCCCCACTATACCAACTATTCTAATAGTAATAATGGAAATGGAGATCAGATATTTACATTGACATACACACATACATAACTACAATCTCCTCCCATAAGTTTTGAGAATTTTTTTAAAAATTTCATTTTTTTACTAAAATTTCTTCTCTTCTTTTG
>JANBPU010000289.1:0-19431 GCA_027575805.1 Mycoemilia scoparia | reverse complement strand
GCTTAGGTTGCTTAATAATTTCTCGAAATCTGCTGTGTGTTAATCTAATTCTAAATTGTGGTTAGAATGTGCAACAATATCACATTTTTCCATTTTCAAATGCAAGTCATTCAATCTGGCTCCACCTGTATCATCTTCTGGAAGACTTTTAGCAAAAATCCGCAAGTAGTTCAATTCAAAATTTTGATTTTCATAATCACCAAGAATTTTGGATGGTTGGTCATAGAATTCCTTATAGGCTAATCTGAAAAGCTCCATCAGGTTTAGTTGAATCGGAGAATATTGCAAGCTATTTTTCTGGTAAAACACACTATTAGTGTCAATTTGAATGGCTGAAAGTGCCTTTTCAATTGAACTGAGTGGGACTGAATAGAATAATAGCTCATCAACTTCTCCATTAACAGCTTGGGGAGCTATGATCAGCTGTGGGGATGATAGTTGTATATCAAATTTTGGAGGAATCATAGATTCTTTCCTTATCTTTGTGATCTTGCCTTTAGCTTTGAACCTTTTTGCTGAAACAGGAGCTAGGGTCTGGGAATTGGGCATTTTGGCAGATTTGGTTCTAGATATTAATCTCTGTTTAGCAGGTGTTACTAGTATTTCATTATGCTCATCAGTATGGTCTACAGGATCACAAGCTGGCTTTTCAGTAGAATATCTTTGGGTAATTTCATGTTGAGCATCATTAGCAATTTCACCAGTAGAATGAGTTGCTGCAACATTTATATTTGTCATTGTATCTATAGCACTGCTAGAGCTGATACCAACTGATCTGTAGGGATAGCCATTGTTATTGTATGAACTAGGATCACTGATATATTCACTAGCTGGGGCAGTAGTAGTACCAGTACCAAAATCAAGCTGTGAATAATCAAAACTCATGAATGTGCTAAGATTAGAACTGAAAGTTCCTGAAGTTTGTTGTGTTGGCCCAGGCAAAAGTATACCATTCATACCAAAACCATTAGTAATTTGTGTAGGTACAATCATTGGATAATGTGCCATAGTTGGTAAAACAAAATTTGGTTGTAAAGTATCAGGGTGGTAGGTTACTCCAAGACTAGGTATTTGTTGAACAAGACCACTTGTTGGATCATATATTAACCCATGACTAGAGTCTATGTTAGCACCAATAGGTAACACATTTGTATCACCCAAATGGATACCACCTATAATATCTGGTTGGCAAGGGGGTGAGTCTAATACTCTAGATAGCTGTCCATTATCACCATCACCATCACTATAATTCACTTGGGCATCCCAAAATTGATTAGGGAGGGAGGGGTCCATGGGACTACTGGCCAAGGGTTGAGGATATTCGGAGAGGAAAGGTGTAGGGTTTGCTTGAATGTGTTGAGTATTGGTTGTAGTAGTAGTAATAATAAAAAACAAAGAAAAAGAATAGGGTGTCCTAATTTTGTACAATGGTTGTCCAAACTAGCTAGTTTAAATACCTTTATCACTTTCAACTTTTTTTAAATTTTCACCATGTAACTTTTTTAGTAGTAAGTCAAAATCACAATAATAATTATAAACTTGAACAAAAGTACAAAACAATTTATATAGTAAAAATTTTAGGAACCAAATAATATACTAAAATGCATAGTTGCAGGATGAATAAAATGATAATGACAAACATATTTTAGATTCAAAAAGCATTTTATAAAAGAAAAGAAAATAAATTTTGAAAGTTTGGTAGCAAGTTACAATTTGTTATCAACATTTTATATTTGGGAATATTTTGCTATTGATCAAATCTATGATAGATAGATATAGAGCCTCAGATTTTAGCCTGTTAAATATAATGACCTTCCTATTAGACTACTTTAAGTCAAAACTTAGTAAAGTAAAGAATAATGAATAGTTTATCTATCCTGAAAGAGCTAGGTCATTTGGGATGAGTCTGATCTGACAGGGAAGTTATTACTGAAAAGGTTTATTCAGAGTAGGAGGGAGTGATTTTGATTTATAATAAAATAAAATGATAAAAATTTGTTTAGAATGATATAAAATAAAATTGAATAGGAGAGGATAAGAGTATATGTGCAATAATTTTTGAAGGGTAAATTTTGGTGATAACTGATTATAGGGACAATCACAGCTAAATGGGTATCCAGTTTTACTAGTGAACTTTTACCCTTCAAAAATTATGATCCATATGGGTGATAATTTTTGAAGGGTGAATTTTAGTGTGATAGACTATGATCTAATGACCAGCCAAATCATTATTTGATTTGGACTATTCCGAATCATCAGAATGTTCCAAGGGTTCCAAATGTTCTGAACAATAGATCCAGTGGATATATATTCAGAATGTCAGAAACAATATATAGTTTTCTTTTATCTTTTTTATATATGACTATTCTTTTACTAATTGTTTTTAAATAAACTTTAGGTTGAAAGGATTTAGTTAAAGGTATATATTTATTATAAAAACTTATTCTTTTAAAAGGTTTAACTTGGTTGTTTATTGTAGCCAATCCTATAGATTGACACCTGTTCTGAATTAAGTTTTTTAGAAACAACTTTCCTTGTAGGCCAGACTTGTTCTAAATAATCCAGGTCTGTCAGTGATAAAACATGTTAGCTACAGCCTAATACTCCTTTTACTATTGTTAAAAAACAATATTGGGATTTAAGTTATCAAGTCTCCCCCCAGGTAATCAACCCAGAGGAGAGGGTTATTATACCATAATCTACCAGAAGATTGATATGGCTGAAACCCCTGACCTAGGGAGAACAGTTATCATTAGTGTATTTTCTGCACCCTTTTCATTCAAACAGCCTCCATCAACAGCAATTAATAGAGGGTTAGGTCAAATAAATTCTTTCAAAATCTATTAAATAAGATGTGTTGGAAACCCAAAATTGTCAAAATTATTTCCAATCAAAATCTTCAAAAAGTTTTAAACTTTTTTCAATGTATCTGTTGCTTACTAAAAAAATCCAATGGAATGTGGCTTTACATGTAAATTTTGAAGCTTCAAAACTGTCACAAAGTTTAAATTTTGTTTTTTTCATGGCTTTCTAATACAAAAATTAGCTATAAAATGCCATTAAATCCACAACTTTACATGGTACCTCTATCACCTCTTCTACACATCTGTACATCTGCACATCAAGGTATAGACACAAAAGATGTCTCAAAGCCCCCAGAATCCCTATAAGAGACAAAAGATATCCCATCATTCTGAAACATCCTCCAAGATTTCTGAACTAAGCCAACCTGGAATCCTTAGAATCATTTCCTATCTTCAAGAAAATGGCTATGCTACACTCAAACTTACAGAAGATGAGTGTAGTCACATTGACCCAGAAAACTTTAGTGGAAGCATGAAGTACATCATTGATCAGAGGACTAATCTCTACTATGATACAAGACAACAACACCAACTTTCTGGAAGCTGCAAAACAGTTGATTGTCCAAATTGTAAAGAAATTGCTGAATTAGAGGAGAGACTTGACCAGGTTGTGGATTTATTTAGCAAAAAAATGACTATTGTGACAAATATCTCAATTGTTTTGTTTATGCATAGACCACAACATGAAAATTCTGAAGATTCTTCTAAGGCTTTTGACCAATGCTATTTGGCAGTTTCAAATATGGAATCCATTGAAAAGGAAGTTTATAAGAAAGATGGGTCTTGCTTTGAAGGAGGTTATAGGGGCTGTGTTGTGAAATACCTGGAGAAATTTGTTGAATGTATAGCACATTTTGATGATCTTGTTCCAGGTAGTAGTCTCAAGATGCTGGAATGTTTAAATTTAATCCCAAATTAAGAGTAAACTAACTCAAGCATTGCATGTGTAAACACAGAAGGAATTCTGGTATAAATGTGAACAAAAGGAAATGGCTTGAATGACCAAAGATTTGAGCTTTACCTTTGTTATTTTCTTTGTCATTTTTAAATAAAAATCACATTTTTAACCTAACTTTCAATGCTTTGTAATTGACTACAAATGAGAGTGAGAAGGAATAATTGTAAAAAATTCAACTTTAATAAGATAATAACTCTTCAAGCCCTTCTAACCACAGCTTTATTTTTGACTAAATAAAGTATGGTTATTAAAAGATATATAGAAGATAAGACAACTGATTGTTAGAAACTACTAAAATGGCAATAAGCTGTAAGGGGCATGAGTCCTGTTTCAGTATTCCAATTGATTTACAACCAACCTGAATGATTTGAACCCATCATAACTTAAATATGATATATCATGCCGGCTACAGCCTAATCCCAGCAAAGTATATCATAAATTTGGTAAATAATTTATAATGATTGCAAAAGTTCCGATGTATGTTAAAATATATACTTTTTTGAAGGGTATATTGTGAAACAGGCATTTCTCTTAAATGTATGTATTATCATTATTATCATTATTGGCTATGATATTGTGATTGTGATTTGATAATTATAAACTATTGATTATAATTATTTCTTTTATTTGTGTGCATGTACTTTTATTATATTTTTAATGATACTTTTTTTGGTGGGCCTTTTATGCCTAATAGCTTGAGAAATAAAGACACTAAAATCCTAACCTCTTACTAAATGTAAATTTTGTACACGATTGGTAATTAAGAAGTTTACTCAACAACAATAAAGGATAATCACTAATTCTAATGCTTTCAAAAGAAATATTTAGTAAACGTAATATAAAAGTAAAGGGATGGGAAGAAGTTAATGTAAAAAAGTTTATTCGCAGGGACTTTCTTCTGGAGTGTGAGTGGTCTCCTCACAGGGCGTAGATTCTGGAGATGGGGTAGTCTCACAAGGAGTTGACTCCGGATATGGGGTAGTTTCGCAAGGAGATGACTCTGGAGATGGCGTAGTCTCACAAGGAGTGCTTGAAGGAACAACATGAATAGATGTGGGAGCTGGTAGAGTTGTTGGGCAAGTATAAATAGTACTGATTTGGGTCAGCGTATTATAAACCGTATTAGTGAAAACTCTGGTCTTTGTGATCTCGATAGTCTTGATCTTCTCCTTGGTCACAGTCTTTTCCTTTTCCGAACAAATAGTTTCAGCAGGAGGAATAGTGGTGTAATAAGCAGGTGTAGAGTAGTATCTTTGTGTAGTGTGCGTAGGCTTTGGATGGTGCTCTGGAGTCGTGTTGGTCTGTTGGCCAGGTGGAAGGCCCTTGTCGCCTTTGTGGCCACAATAAAGTTCATCGTCAAAGTTCTTGACACAGTATGTTCCAGCGGGACAGTCAATTCTTCTGAGAGCGTGGTTGTCGCACCAGGTGTAGAACGAAGACTGGCCGTTGGGACCACCACACTTGTAGTTGGTAGGTCCTACATCTGCGCAGTATCCACCGGCAGTGGGATTGGCCAAGGTCAGAGTGCCAGCGACGAGGCTGAGAAAAGCAATTTTAGAGATTGTGAGCTGCATTGCTAGAGGCCGGCGTGGTAGATTTTGAATAAGACGAGGCGTGGCAGGATTGTATAAGTGGGAATGAATACAAAGGGTGGAGCGTATGTGTATATATATCACAGATGTTTTTTGTTGGTGCTTGCATATCAATGGGGAGCCCAGGTCTCTATTTATATTGTACAGAAGAATAGACAGGATGCCATGTTATTAAGGCAGGGCCTATGCTTCGTCTTGTTGGCTCGAAAGGCTGCACAATATCTGCCAAAGATCCACTAGCAAAGGCCCCGCCGCTAAAGGGTATAGAAAGACACCAGAATGTTTAGTATACTGTATGTGGATAGCCCATTCGTAAATGATCTCCAAACAAGGTAGACAAAAAGCTTATCAGCCTCAAGTAGGCGCTATTTCTTTGACCAAAAAACTCCCCCTAACATTCGAGAAGTCATCCCAAAGGTATTGCTAAATATTTTGAAGTTGAATCCACCAGCAGCAGCCAAAGACTTAATAAATAGAAATTCCTTTCTTTTGCTGTAGTGTGGGTTGCTCTCTTTGAAATAGGATTATACGCTTAAACAAAGAACCGGCAATACATGTGCCTGAGTCATAGTCTATAAGCACAAAGCAATTAGAGTCTTACTTTGTAGAAAGGATTTCTTCATACGGAGCTTGCTTATAAAGGGAGGGGTTTCTTGTTGTTGTTGATGTGGGCATTTTTGGATTAAGCGACGAGATAATGATACCATGTTGTTTTTAACTCCAATGCCAAAGTGCATTGCTAAAGACCATTACGAAGGTCTTTAAAAGCCAGACCAAAACAGAATACAAAATGCATGATTGTATCCTGATTTATTATAAAATAAAGAATGCAAGTAGTACCATTTGGAAATTCTAAACATGGCTAATGATAAAGGTACAGTGCATACTTTGAATGATGTTTATTTACTTTGTCTGCGTCGGCAGTAAAGAGTTTATGATAAGGATTTTACAAACTTGCTAGGGAATTTACAAATAAACTATATATGGGTAGCTATTTTTGAAGGGTGACCATCTGCTAATCAACTGTAATTGCCCCTATAATCGCAGTCCACCAAAAGTCACCCTTCGAAAATTATGATCCATATTTTAACCATTGATAACGTGGAGTCTCATTTCATGATGATCTTGGCCATTCTAAAATTTGTTGTACCAAATCCGCATTATAATAAATAGCAGCAGCGTCGTAGGATTGATCCATCCAAGTGCATTTTTCAGGAACCACAATTACTGTTGGTTTCTATTCAAACCCAGACTAACAGGCCTGTTGTTATGCTTTTGCTGGCCACCATTGATGAAATGGTTGGATGGTATAGCTCTGTGATTTCCTATAATTTTGCCCAGATCTCTGATTAAAGCATGTGAGTCAGCTTGAATCACAGGCATCACACAATGGTGGGCCAGCATACTGCTTTCACAGTATAAAAATATGACTTATTGTGATTAAGCAAGCGTGAAGATCCAAAGCGATGTGGTGGTGGTCTATTTGGGACAGAGTAGTTTTTTCATTTGATTGAATGCTGTGATCCCGGTGGTTCCATGGCTGCGAGAGATACCAAGAAAAAAAGATCAAATAGGGAGGAGATACAGCTACCAATAATGAATGGGCCTGATACAGACAGCCATGCACCATCGTTTCATATAAAAGTTTGTGGACAGTCCGATAATTCAATTCTACAGTCCTTTTCGTTCTATTCTTTTCTTTATACAAAGTTCCATCACAAAAGAAATCTGTACCTTTATTTGTTTCAAAAATTATATAGTAATAATATACTACCTACAGAGAAGATACCAACTAAAAAATGCCCACTCCTGCAGCAACAACAACAACTGCTGCTGCTGCTATTGCTATTAATGGCCAACAGCCCCAGGTTGAAGAAGAGCTGGACTATCTCCAATTGATCCTAACCGCTCCAGTCTACGAAGTAGCCGACGAAACCCCCCTAACAGCAGCCACAAACCTCTCAACCAAGACCAACAACAGAGTCTACCTCAAACGCGAAGACCTACAATCAGTCTTCTCATTCAAATTACGCGGCGCCTACAACAAAATCTACCACCTCACCGACGAAGAAAAGCAGCAGGGTGTTATTGCCTGTTCGGCCGGGAACCATGCTCAGGGCGTGGCCCTGGCGGCAAAAAAGCTCGGAATAAAGGCCACCATAGTCATGCCCAAGCTGACCCCAGAAATCAAATGGAAAAACGTAAAACGGCTCGGCGCGCAGGTTGTGCTCCACGGCGACGACTTTGATTCGGCCAAAGAGGAATGCACCAGGCTGACGCACCAGCAAGGCTATGTGAACATCCCTCCGTTTGACGATCCGTATGTTATTGCGGGCCAAGGCACCATCGGGTTAGAAATCCTGAGGCAGCTGCCAAGGACCAAACAGCACATTGAAGCCATCTTTGTCGGGGTTGGTGGCGGAGGGATCATTGCTGGCATCAGCGCATACGTCAAACGGGTGTTTCCCGGAATCAAAGTCATCGGCGTCGAGGCTGTTGATTCCACAGCAATGACATCCTCGCTCAAGGCCGGAAAACGCGTCCTGCTCGACCAGGTCGGCCTGTTTGCTGATGGCGCTGCTGTCAGGATGGTTGGCGAAGAAACTTTCAGGCTAGCCCAGAAGTATGTCGATGAGATGGTGCTAGTCACCAACGACGAAATCTGCGCCGCCATAAAAGATGTATTCGAAGATACCCGCAGTGTACTCGAACCCGCCGGCGCCCTCGCCACGGCGGGTCTAAAGAAATACGCCCGCGAAAAAGGACTGGCCGATAAAACCCTGGTTTCGGTCTGCAGCGGCGCCAACATGAATTTCAATCGCCTCCGGTTTGTTGCTGAGCGTGCCGAACTTGGCGAGCAACGCGAAGCCCTCCTGACCGTGGTTATTCCAGAAACCCCCGGCAGCTTCATCAGGTTCTATGACGAGGTTATATATCCCCGCGATGTTACCGAATTCTCGTACCGCTATAATGATCCCGAAAAGGCCCACATCTTTACATCCTTCACGGTCAACGATCGGTCCGAAGTCCCCCACATTTTGCAGGAATTGGAGAAACGTGGTATGAAGGGTACAGACATAAGTGACAATGAGATGGCCAAGTGCCATGCTCGGTATATGGTTGGTGGGCGTAGCACCAGTCCAGGCCATGTCAAGAATGAAAGGCTTTATAGATTTGAATTCCCTGAAAGGCCTGGCGCGCTAGTCAAGTTCTTGCATGGTATACAGACCCAGTGGAACATAAGTTTGTTCCACTACCGTAATTTTGGCCAGGACGTTGGCCGTGTTTTGGTCGGTATCCAGGTCCCACCACCTTCGGAGGAGGAAAAGGCTGATGGCGAGCAGTTGCCTAGGGCATTCAAAAACTTTTTGGATACCTTGCAGTACAATTATTATGATGAGACTGACAATCCGGTTTACAGAGATTTTATGGTCTAGTGGCGAATGTTTTGTCTTGTCTTGGCTGCGTTGTATTAAATACAGGCAGACAGAGGGACACGGGGAAGGTTTATATAGTACCACTGACTGACTGGACTGTTGCGTGCTGTTTAATTAGAAAAGAAAAAAAAGACTAGTAGTAATAATCGCGTACTGTTCTTTATTCCTTTTCTTTTGAAAAAAAAATCTCCAATTATTTATCCAAGAATAAAAGCCTTATTGCTTTAAAATTAATTAAATAAATGCTTGGCTGCGGGGTTATTTCAAGGAATTTTTCTAAGCCATCATCATCATCACTACTCGGGGCTCCTTGTCCTCATAAAGATCAAAGGTTGATAATCATAAGGTACATTTAGAAATGCAACATTGAAAAAAGAAAGTAATTTTACGTGTATGGGTGAGAATTTGTGTATCCATAGCGTGTATGATCAATCCTAATAAAATCTCTTGTTGCTAATACAGAGATCATATGACACACAGGCACGAGAGCAGAGTTCAAGTAAAATCCACATGCTTGAGTATAGCCAATTTATACACGCAGGCGGGTATATATGTATATATTTATACACATGCGTCGAATACAGGGGGAGTTGAAGAACAAATAGCTTGTATATAATGCATAAAGTAGTAATCAAGTGAATGTATGGTCAAAGTTCACTCAAGGACTTGGCCAAAATGGATCCCCAGGAGTAGCTATAGTTGCATTTGATTGGCTCAAGACTGGGCCAAAATCTGATGAGGACCCACACCACCATTTCTACCCACAATACAAATACATGTATTCAATCACTAGTAAAATTTCTTCTCTCATACAAGCACCGGACGTTTTTGCTGGTAGATATGTATAGTAGACTTAGAAATTGGTTTATAGTTGCGTTTGTAGTGGTCACAACACAATCAATAACAACAGTAAATAGCATTGTCTTGGTTCTGATAGAATAACAATAATCGTAGAAACCAATTACACGTAACAGCGAATAGAATATATTGGTGAAAAACGAATAGAATAACAAGAAAGCAATGGAAAAATAAACAGGAATAAAAATCGATGCAAAAAGTAAAGATATAAATGAACAGCAAGGAGAGATGTTGGGGGGGAAGGTTTTGTGGGATATTGTGATACTAGTTGGGCATTTCGGGAGCGATTCCAAGTTCTTGGTGGCTAGAGATTAGGTTACACAAGAAAGGATGAGTGCGATTTGAGCCAAAAGCGTTTGGTGGGTGTGGCCGAGCATTTTGGAGGTTACAGAGCGGAATCAAAGTGTAAGGGTAGAGGGGTTTTTTTTGTTCGAGGTTCCGGGTTGGTAGTTGGCTATTGTAGTAGAGAGCCTGGAGAGATAATAGATGTGGGTACGGGTGGTTTAGAGAATGGTTACTGGGAAGTCCATGGCACCCTTTTCCTTCTTCTTGTCCTTGCGGGAGTCGTTGTTAATGTTGAGGTAGGCACGAGGAGACATTTTGGAATAGAAAGCTGTGGTAGTTGCAGCGGCCAGTTTTTCTGCCAAGATATATAATATAGTCAAATAGAGCAGCGCTAGTTGATATTAAAATCAAGCGGAGAAAATATATGGGCGATGAGGATGAGGATGAGAGGTAGGGATACACAAAAAGAAAGTTCTTTGCCCAAGTATTTATATCAAAGAAAATACTAGCTCCATAGCCTAAACCAAAGCTCTTTACAAAAATGGTTGCGGCAGCAGCAGCAGCAGCGAGGATTGTAAGTAATGGAGAGCACTGGTAGGAGGGAGCTAGCCAAATATTTTATCCATTGATATTAGGCTTAGTGTTATTCTACTACTGTCGAATATACAATTTACCAGGAGGTGCATGGATTATACACAATGTGGAAGAAAAAGAACATGGGTTGTGATGTATACTACTACGAAAACAATCGAGAGTATAAATCCACTTACTATGGAAATGAAAATGGCTGTGGTGGATGAAGATGAGGAGGAGGCTTTTACTTTTTTACTATGTGTATTTTTAGAGCAGTAACATTTCGATCTATAAACTCGCTCTCTCAACTCTCAACTCTCACGGACACATGTTACTATGCTGCTGTTACTATTCACGTTGTGGTTGGTAGTGATGGTGAGCGGGAAGGCAACTGTTTGATTCTGGCGATGTCCAAGATCTTTCGCCATCAGCCATTCGCATACAAACCGCTACTGTGATTATGGCTGATTTGTAGAACTGAGTTGTTAAAAAGGGCATTTTATTAAAGCGCAATACTACGCTCTAGTCTAAAGATTAATTATTCTGGGCTTAGTAATTTAGCATATATATGTGTTACGCTGAGCCTTTTACACAAAAAAGATGTCATTAGACTAGAAAGATTTATTTGTTGACAAGCGTTGTGAGCGTGTAAATGGGTAAATAAGTTGCTCGTATTGTAATGTGTGTTGTGTTATCAAAAAGTCTTAAACAAAGCCCAAGTCAGAGATAGTGACTATGTATTTTAAATTTCTTTTTGGGTAAAAGCGCGAAAACACTCATCATCATTTCGCTATATTTATGATCGTATTGGCATTTACCTCTTTTTGTAACAAGTGTTTCTTGTTATACTTTTCCGGGCCGGTCCGGGCCGATGTTGGTGCCACTATTTCTCTAAAAGTCAAACCCAGTCAGTTGGTTAGAAGTGTGTGTGGATGAGCTCTAAGGTTTTAAGTCAAACTTGGGCTGTGATGTCAGTGAGGTATTTTTATGGCTTGGAATCTGAAGTATAGCCAATAAAAACCAGTGAATCGTATAATGCGAATCCATTATTGAGAGCGCGGTTTGACAAATCGAGGTTATTTTTTCCATTATTCATCAACTATAATTGTAATGATAAAAGGATTTATTATGTTTGTGGTCGCTTTAAAAAATATAGTCAAAGCACCATTATTAATTTTATTTTTATTTTCTAAATTGATAATAACAATAATAATAATGGTTGGGTATGGCTTAGTAGTCCGTTTTCCCGATAATCTACCTTATTTATTAGCAAAAGCTTATTGTGTCTGTGTGTATGCATTGGAGATATCCCAAACACAACACTTTTTTTGTGTCTATACAGCTGTGTTCAATCCAAATCAAAACATCTTCCTTATGTTTTGATCTTCACATAAACGTATGTGGCATATAATATAGGTAAAATGCATAACTTTAGGTGCTTTAAGCCACATAACTAACTATCCACCATCCATATTCTTATTTGCGTTAGCCACTTGAGAAGATGAAGCTGAAGAAATGGTGGCAATTCTCTAAACCCTTTCTTTCGAGGAGATCAGCATCAACGCTGTCCATGAGAATAATGAATGTATGATTCTGAAGTCTCAATGACTTTATTGTTTACTATGCAATTTCGATATCCACTACTGACCAGCCATAACATGGTTCTTTTTAGAAAAAATGCAAAGTGGCAAAACAAAGAACTTGACTTGCATCAGATTCCCTGTATTGAAGGACATACATACATACATACATACATGTATATGGCCTAAATCTATTCAATATGTTTGCAACAAAGACAGCATCTCTTTGCAATGTGCTGCGTATTTATGTTTATATGGCAAGCTCTCCACCAAAAGGGAACAGACAGAGATACCCTCATACATTCGCTGCAAATCAACCAATAACCCATACATTTTACCTGGAGTTTCAGTGAAGATTGGCTAGTATCCAAGGAAATACCCTAGTAGCCTTTTAGAGGAGACTACTACTCTGCCATATTCCAAGCAATCTAGTATAATAAGCCCAAGATTTTCTTTACAATACTTTCCGTTGATGGTGGTGGTGTAGAGGACTACAACATGATCTAAGCCTTAGTTGGCTGGTTAGTTAGTTATAGCAAACTTGCTCTAAACCCAGAAAACAATGATTTTGTAAATATTATTATTGTCTTTGTCTTTGCTATTGTTATTAGTAATTAGCTGGCTGGTAAAGGACTGTAGCTGATGTATCTTGTGGACACACAATTATATTAACAATATAGCACAGATGTCAAAACAAATTTATTTTGATGTTTGTTTTTTATAACATTATCCAAACATCTTTGCACCATCATTGCCACCATTGACATTGAATGAATAAGCCAAACTAATGTAGGCGTGTTGGTTTAAAAGAGGGTCGAAATGTCATTGCTTTCACTATAATAAATTAACAACATAGTAAAATGTTGGTAACATCTCTGAGTCGAATCCACACCATGAAGATCATAGCAATAAAGGTGACTACAGGTTTTGATGTGACAGTAGCAAAATATAGAGCATATTAAAAAAGTCAAAAGACTTTTTTATCGGGAAACTGCTTTTTATGTCTACATAGTAGTAATCATAAATACTGTTATAACTGCTGCTATCTGCTAGCACTTTGAATTTTTGTTGGGGAAAGAGCCATTGTTAAATCCCCCCAAAGCCAAATGGCATACTCTCTGTCTCTCACTTCAGATCTTTCAATGATATTTGGCGGAGTCTCGCGTGGTTTTCTCGCATACAACGCAGTCAATTAATCAAACAATATTGAAAGCTGTAATAATTCTCATGGGGGTGTGACTAGTGTGTTGCTACTGCCGCTATGCAACACGCCTTATGACTTTTGGCTTTGTTTTTATAACCATCGATGTGTGATTGTGCGGAATCCTCAAATCCTCTTTCATTTCTATAATTACTGTGCGGTGAGATTTTCATTTGTTCTAAAGAAGAATAAACGTGTGGATTGAATGGCTGGATTTCAATTAAGATTCTACAAAAATAACAGTAAAAGCACATAGGCCTTCATTGCATTGTTTATATTAGAGATTATTTCTGAAGGGTGGATGCTTACTAGTAAAACTGGACATCCATTTGGCTGTGAATATTGTCCCTATAATCATTGGTCCAAAAATTCACCCTTCAAAAATTATCACTCACATCCATAAAATAAGCCCAATTAAATTCAAAGCGCAAATCCTTATAAAAATAACTACTAAAAAAGGAAGATGAAAAGAATTATCGTAAAGTTTAATGTAAATGGGATCTTCTGGATCGAAACGCCTGAGAATGTGCACCACAATCAAATTCGTATATATAGCTTCCACTATCATCACTTTTACCATTCAGAATCGTGTCGCATCTTTTTAAAGCATCAAAGAATGCCATAATAAACGAGGCTGCATTATTAACGTCTCTCATGTGAGTTTCTCTTATATTTTCAAGCTTGGCGCCTAAGCTTCTATGATTCAACACTGGATCAAACACATAAAATGGCCTGATACGCTCAAGTTTTCGTATATACTGTTTACACAGGTTATAAGAATTTTCATAAGCTTTATTGCGTTCAAAGGTTTTTATTAAAAACCTGTATGGTCTAAACTTTTCCAGATCACATTTCATTTTAGTAGCGATATCGTTGATTGTATTGGAAACAGAAGTTCTGTGGCTATTACGAAGATGCTCGTATAGTTTCATACTACACTCTTTGTCAAGGACTTGGCTATAGCTACTACAAAGACTATCGACATGGCTTTGATAGTGTGCTGATGGTGGTTCGTTCATACTCCGGTTATGGTAGAAATAGTTATATGCTGTGCTGTGAACTCTATTAAGGTGATCTTGTATAGCCTGGTGCGTGGCCTCTATTTGATTGTAACATGTTCTTGTTTGAATGGATCTGTACTTTAGATATTCCATTTTTGGAATTGTACACTTGTAGTGCAAATAAAACAATAGGATGTTTATCTAGTATATTTAAGTATAATCTGGAATATAGATTTATTGAGTGGTGTTGGAAAGCTGGAAACAAAGAGTTGGGTCTGAATTTATATGATTGTAAGCCATAAGTGGGTGTGAGGCAAGTTTTAAGCTTAATATTATCAAAAAAATGTTCTTTTGACCGATATAAATAGTCATTGTTTTAAATCATTGAAACAAATCATTACGATATTCTACAATAGCCTACAATAGGCGATTCACTTTATATAACCACATATTTATTATAAATTATCCCAAAGAGTCACCGAAGCATTATTTTTAAAATTTAATAAATTCTATGTTATTATGTGGTGCTATTTTTAAGGTATAGCTAATTGAACAATAGCTAATCAAGACGCTGAATATTGTGATTATAAAGCCTTTTCGTTTATATCACATATATTCAAATTTCCGTTATAAATATCTCATGAGGTTTAACAAAGCTTATTCTAAAATTATCATGCATAAGGTCACTTGAATTGTTAAATTTTCTTCACCTGAATTAATTTCATTTCCAACCTTATTATGGCCAAAAAAAGCAAAATTTTAATAAAATAATAGTTAGATGTTTGGGGTAAAGTTCAATAGAGGCTCTTGTATCTTATGGTTTCAAATTTCTGAACTCATCACTTCCCAAAGCCTCCACTGACTCTTCCACTATTAATTCTGAGTTCCACTCTCTTAATGCAACAAAAAATGCCTCAATAAAAGAAACTGCATTATCAATCATCGCTATATGCGACATTGTGATATACTCAAGCCTAATCTTCAAACACCTATGATCCACGCTATGTTCAAATAAAAAGTGGGGCTCGAAGCTCCCAAGTTTTTGAATATACTGGTTGCATAGGCCATAGAAATGGTCCTGATCTTTATCATCTTTTATTAATGATGATCTGTGTGATTTGAACTCTTCTAGATCACATTTCATGTTAGCAGAGATATCACTGATGGTATTAGAAATATAAGTTCTGTAACTGTCACAAAGATACTCATATATTTCCATTCTGCTATCATTTTGGACTTTATCATAAATATAACAAAGTCCATTAACACGGTATTGGTAGTTGAATAGTGATGGTGGTGGTGGAGCAACCTGAGAGAAGTGTCTATCAAAGAATTGTTGACGAGCTACAGTGTAGGCTCGGTGGAGGTGATCTCGTATGGCTTGATGTGTGTATTGTATTTGATTGTTACATATATTCGTTTCAGGGTATTTGTACCTTAGGCAGTCCATTATTTGAAATAAGGTGTGAATAAAATGTCGATTTATTTACTGATAATATGTGGTAAAAATAGTAAAGAAATATAGAAATTAACCCAACAGTGCGGAAAGGAAGAGTTGGATCTAGTTTTATACCTTTTTCAAATACTGAATGGATATTTATAGCAAGTTTTAAAAACTGTCATTTGAAGAAATATCTATTCAGGTAGATAAAGATAGATGCTGTCTTAAAGTATTATAGCAAATTATCACTATGATATAGCACAATAGTTCACTTGCATTTGAAGTTTTCTAAGATTTATAGAAATTTAATTTCTAAAAATGCATTTAATAAAGGCTGGAAGAGCTTTATTTTAGGGTTTATTAGGTACAAAACTATTCTATGATGCCATTTTAAAGGTAAAGAGTTATTCCAAAAATAACCAACAAAGACATTCGCTATTTTGATTATTTATTACTCATGTTTAGACTTTTGCCATGACCCCTTGTGGTATTTGATCAAGTTTATTCTATAACATGTTTAAGTGGTGTGATTCAGCACAGTCCTAGACATTTGATTCTAACCAATTTTTGGCTAAATATAAAGACACATGTGTATGCTTACTCAAAATATCTTTGTTTACTTAATTTGAGATGGTTTTAACTTCAATTATTGTATAGTCAAAGAAACTACAAAAAACTGTAACTATTTAAAACAAAGTCCAATGGAATAAATGCTCATAATGGAAACTGAAGTATAGAAGAGAGCCCATGTATGTGTGTGATATGGGTTTATTAGTCAAAACTCAAAATCTGAAAGAAACAAGGAACTAATCCACGATTTAAGCTTTAAAAACCATACTAAAAGTTATATATTGATGAAAGCGCAATTTTAATATAATACATTGCTCGAGTGAGAGATTGCATAATTCCAGCACATCATCTTGCCATTGCATTATCCGATAGACAGAGCAGAGTATGGAACTACTACTCGCACTCGACTATTGATCTTTCAAAAATTCACGCATAAACCCCTTGAAAACATCAACTCCATCAATACCATCATCCCCATCATCTTTATTCTTGCTCTTGCTTTTACTACCATAAAAAATTGCAACACATTTCCTTAGCATCTCAAAAAATGCCATGATAAAAGAAACTGCCTCCTCAATATCATTAATATGGGTTTTTTCAATATCTTCAATCTTTGTGTTCAAACTCCTTCTTTGCTTCAAAACAGGATCAAATGTGTAGTTAGGTTTCAAACCTCGAAGTTTTTTAATATATTTATTGCATTTATCATAAGAACTCCCATGAACTGAGCTACCCTCCAAAATTCTTATTGCCCACCTCAATTCCTTAAAATCTTCAAGTTTGTGTTCCATACGTGTAGCAATGGATTCGATAGTACCGGAAACATGGGTTTTGTGGCTATTACGAAGTTCCTCGTATAGCTCAAAACTGGCGTCTTTGTCTGTGACTTGGCTATAAGCTATACAAAGCATTTGGGCATGTTGTTTATAACATTCTACTCCTTCTGGTTTTTGAAAAGCATGGCCATCAGAGAACTGTTTAAGAATCGTGTTGTAGGTATGTAGGAGGTAGTGTTTTATACACCTGTGCGTAATATCTATACTCTCTTTGCATACATTCTTTGTAGATATCCTATAGTTTTGATAATCAATATTTGGAAATTGCATGATGGGTATAAATAATCTTTTAGTTGTTTAGGTAATATATATATATATATATGTGTGTGTGTAGGTATAATAAGGAAATATATAGACCGATTTAATAGACTTGGAAGGATCGAGTAAAAAAGACTTGCGTCTAGATTTATACATTCTCTCAAAACAATATGAATGAGTGGATATATTAAACCAACTATGAATTTATCCTAATAGATGTTGCTCTGTTGATAATAGGTATAAATAGAAATTAATTCGGCCAATTGTAGTATTAAACCACCGCAATACGATTAAAGTTCACAAGGCTTCAGTGAAAATGGGTTCCCAGGAGTAGTTGCGTATCAAATGGTTGATGATCGGACCGAATTCTGAGGGTCCATATCTTCCTACCATAGATTCAATAACTAGCAAAATCTTGCCATATAGTTTACAATTGGTTATTCATATTATAGAGTCTGAAATTTAATAAATATTATCTCCAAGAATCGCCAAAACTGTTTTTGGTTCAATAAGAACAATAATACCATTTTGTAACGCTATTTTTAAGATACAGTTATTCTACAATAATCAAGCAATAAAATATATGTGAATGTTTTGATTATTAAGTTTTACTTATTTATTCCTCCTCTCTCTCTCCACACACATTCACACACATGAGGATCACCAAAGAATATCAACTACGCACAATTTCATAATCTAGTGCTTCTCAAGAGACGATGATGTAGATAAAAGAGTTTATTAAAATTAAATTAAATAACAATTATTATAAAATATAATGTCTCTATAATAAAATTATTATTATTTATAGAGCGAGAGTATGTATATGCGAGTGTGTGTGTGTGCGTGTGAGCAAATCAATATGCCTTTTGTACAGTTTCTAGTTCACTATTATTAATTTCTATATAACAAGACAAATTCAAGACAACATTGATATAAGTACCCAAAAGTCAATAAAAACAATATTGCTTGTGGAGAGTGTCCAAGTGAGTGAAAGAAAGAAAGAGAGAGAATGAAAGTAAACTTACCGCACTTGTCACCAAACCTCAATTTCTTGGAAATCAATTCGGCCATACTTTTGACCTTAGGATGTCGCTTACAGCACTGCAAATAAGTCATGACAACACCATCAATATTGGGAGCCTGAAGGTGATAACGTTCAAATAGTTCGGCAAATATTTGGATAGGCGAATAACCAGAAATATAGTACTCCAGTATATCTTGGTATTTGGATTTTTCGCCAACTCGAAGACCTCGGCTGCATCGGTAACACTTACATGAATGGGTTGTTGTTGTTGTTGCTGTGGTAGTGGTGGTGGTTACTGAGGGGTGTTCTAGGTTTATGAAATTGATGTTAACATTCATCATCCTATATTCTTCTTTATTCTTTTTGCTATACGTATGTGTATAGGGCGCTTTGGTTATTGTGATAATGCAGGCGGGGAAATATGGCTAGACACGCAGAAAGGGAAAGAAGAACTGAATATAAATACAAAGTAAAAAAGGTTGGGAAAATATGAGTAAAAATGTATGTGAGTAAGCAAAATAATATAGTAGGAATAAGAAAGCAAGATTAAAGGTTGTAGTTGCTACAGCAAGTCAAATAATGAAAACCCCACAAGAGTTTAAAAGAAATAGTGAGTAGTACCAGCAACTGTGGATAAAACTAGTCCTACTATTAATACTACCACTATTATTGTTGTTGTTAAAGCCCTGCTACTGATGTTGATGAATATAATGATAATAAAAGGCGAAAATTGTTATATCAAGAACCATAAAATTGAAAGACAAAGAAAGTGTTTAGGAAAATTATTACTTTTTGAAAGACAAAGAGCCCAAAAGATTACTATCCTTGATTTATTTTCAAAATGCTTAAAGAGCACACATTCTTGGCCCCATCAACTCCATATGGGCGATTATTTTTGAAGGGTGACCATTTACTAGTAAAATGTGATCAGTCACCCTGTGTGATCAAAATTA
>JANBPU010000288.1:0-19591 GCA_027575805.1 Mycoemilia scoparia | reverse complement strand
TAGACTATGGCAAGCCTGACTACAAAAGCAAATATTGTGCCAGCAATTCGAAATGATTGGCATTATCATATTTTTTTTAGTGATTTTTACTTGGTTTTGTGCATAATGCAAGTAGGTCCAATAAACAACAAATGTTTGTATTTATCAAGTTAATAAGTGTTTTGTTTTGTTAAAGCAAGCTCTGTATCCATGTCTGTGTGGGGACGTTTTTATTTGTTATAGATAATCAAATAAAGTTCACATGCAAACTATAAATTTGGGTAATAATTTTTGGTGGCCTGCAATTATAGGGGCAATCACAGCCAAATGATGTTCAGATTTACTAGTGAACTTTCACACTTCAAAAACAATCCCCCATAGGCATTGACAAAAATATATCCTCGAAAATTGTTTTGCAATTTTTCAACTTAAAGAGATTTGTTACTTTCCAGTTAGAATTCATGTGATACACTTACAGCCATTAATCGGTAAGCAAGAAATTAACCCGGGGATTATATTTCCTATAAATACTAGCAATAGCCAAAAAAATGTAATAAAATCACAAAAAAATTAAATAGCCAAATTTTCGAGCACATGTTAGAATAAATGGTCAAAATCAAACAAAAGTTGCAATAAATTATGCTTATGTAAAATACAAAGCTATTGAAAAACATTGCCAAAAAATTGCAGAAAAATTGTAAATACCTACGGTGATATACAATAGTAGCAAAAAATTCATTTAAATACCAATTGCCAATTCTTTCAAAATTGAAAATTTAAGCTTTTCTTTTTTTCTTTTTTAGATAACATTCGATTTATCAAGATTCTCCACACACTCTCTCCACATCCATTCTAGATTTTTTTCTGATACTCCATAAAATGGATAGGTGCGACGATATCTCATTCATTAGGGATATCTACAACATGATTTTTTGTTTGTTGGATGGCCAACAAAAGACATATATTGGGTATGTCTTTCTAGCATCTCTACATAAAAATGGCCATGGGTCTTGTCCTATACGGATTATTTTGGTTAGAGAGTGGGATGAAGAGAATGCCAGAAACATGAAGACTTTCTTTCCCTCTAAGACTAGTGAGGATAAAGTTTTTATGGGAAAGAAGTTTATCGATTTCCTTAATGACCTAGAGGATGCTGAACTAATCGAGGTTCAGTATCATTATTAAATGAAGGAGTCATACACATACATGTATTTGTGTGTGTATGTTGGTAGAAAAATTATAATGTTGAGTAGTTTTTGATTGCATATTTTCACTTTTCTGGACCAATTAATTATAATAAATTTGAATATTCTAGTTTGTTTGAAAGTTGGTTGAGTAATGCCATGATAGTTAGAAAAATCAGAAACTTTGGGCATTCGGCAGATTATTTTTAATGCAAAGCTGATATTGTTCTTGCCAATATGTGTGATAATTTTTAAAGGGTAAATTTTGGTGACCAATGATTATAGGCGCAATCAGAGCCAAATGGATGTCCAGTTTTACTAGGAAACTTTCACCCTTCAAAAATTATTGCCCATATTATGGGCGAACTTCTTAGGAGAAATAAAATGCCTTATCATAAATAGTAACCTCTATTTGAAATGTACTAGAAATATATAAAGACAAAAAAGAACTGAATATGACTTTATAGACATTTCTTTCAAAGGAAAGAAATATTCAGGCTACTGGCTGGTCAGTATTGTCCATCACTCTTTCCCTCTTCGTGGCTTCAAAAGAGTAGAAAGATACTAATGTTTTTTTACCAAAAATCGTTATTGAGGTTCCACCTCATTTACAGAGACAGCCAAGCCTTTTAGGACCCGTTAACCATTTGTATTTATCAAAGACGTGAGCAGCTTTAAGAAGGCACTCAGAGAATCATGAAATCACCCTTCAACTTGAAAGTGAGGAGCAAAGGTTATTTGGGTGGCCAAAGAATCTTTAGAGATAAAATATACCAAGCACTGACTGCTGCTTTTATAGGTCTTTATTGCGTTTGGTCTATAAAAAAGAATACCTATTTATAAAGAATGGAAAGGTTGTCCTATCCTTTGAATAGATACATTTGGGTGAACAACTAAGGTTGGCATATTCCAGTTATCATTGAGGCTTTGATGAGCCTTTGTCTATGGATCAGCCTTTCCTGGGTCGCTCTCAACTATGATCAGCAAGAAGCAGTTAAAGCCTTCTTTGGCTTTCATCCTTTGAACCTAATTCAAAGCCGTGTGCTCTACGACTGCATTGTGTTTCTAACTGCATTTTAGGTTATTTTGCACTGATGGGTATACTTTGATCTCGCATCCATGCAACACATGTTGCCCGGCCTTCAAAATATAGTGACTGAAGATATCTTACTACTTGACTTTTGGATATTAAGTAGCGGCTTCTGTGAAAGCAGCTCCCAGTATCTGCTTGGCTCTTTGTAATAAGCTTTTAGGCTTTCTTTGTATTGTTTTACTTCAGGTACTGTAAGTCAGCATCATAGCGGTCTAACTACATTTCTCTGGTTCCTGAAATATGCAAAAGCGGTCGACTTCGCACACCAGTTTTACAGTTGATCATTTTCCTCTTAACTTTATTCTTCGATTCTACTTTTAACTTTTTACACTTTTCACACATTTCAGCTATCTAGGCATTCCATATATCTAAAAAGCCTTTATAATAGTATACTACAACAATATTCATTGTATCAACATTGCATAGAGTCCACTAAGCATTTATCCCCAAGATACAGCATCCATAACATCATACATCAGCCTTTAACTGGCGCCGGCGCTACTACCACCATAACATCACAAATCATTGCATCGTGCATCCCAATTTTTCATATATATCATCCCCTTCCATGATGATCCAATCTCAAATCCCAGCTCACCATTCACCCTACTACCAGAATCAGAGGGGTTATAATCCCCCACAGCCATCAGCCAACATGGTCCGCACTAGGAACTTGTCCACCCAGCCCATCTCCTCAGCTGGGTATCCGTGTCAAAGCTACGGTTCCATTTCATCTACCGCTAGCAGCGCCAGCGGAAGCAGTAATGGGGCTTATGGCTCAGTTGGATCTAATTATGGTTCTACAAGGCGCACCAAGCCCTTACCAACACCACCACAAGGACCACAGCGTCGTCCTAGTCAGGCAGAGATGGGCTATCAGTATGGCTCGATCAACAGCTCCAGGTTTATCAATGATATCAACAATGCAGAGTTGCCAGGGTCCAATAGCTCAACACTCAGGCCACGCCGAGAATTGATTGCCAGTCGTAGCAGCTACTGCCTACGCCCACCAAGCCAAGTCATACTCAATCCCAAGAGTTCAATGTCGTCCGAGACCTTACAGCCAACACCGAACCTCACGACTACTGAGCCCAGTAATAGTATTGATCGTGGCATAGAATTTCAGCCAGGGAGGTCGTTTTTGGAACTCGATTCGCCCAAGGTAAAGAATCGTTTTGTTGGTAAGCTCAAAACCATGTTTTCTATGGGTGATATCAAAAAGGAACAGCAGCAGCAGGAAATAGCCAAGAGCTTCAATTTGCTTCCTCCACCACCGCCAATTTCGGCCATGGCAGGAAAAGCCAATTCCAGAAGCCGTACCAACGTAAGTGCCGACCAAAAGGGAGAAAACAGCAAGAACAACCCAGATAAGAACAAGCACGTCCCATCCCTCCACGTGAGGTTTAACTTGCCCAGAGATTCTATTATTTCGACCAAAGAAGGCATGGTGACTCCGATTATTCATGGTTCTGATGTATATTATTCCTCGGACTATACTTCAAGCGATGAAGACGAAAGTGACAGTGAGAACGAAGAGGAAGAGGAAGACGTTACAAGCCAGCCTATAGTCAGACGTAGAAAGAGCTTCATGGGTCGTGAGAACAGAGTGCTAAGTCGCATTCTTAGTACCATTGGCATTCAATATGAGCCCGAGTCTCCACACCAGATTGTTGGGCTCGTAAAGGACGAAAGTCGGGATAAAGGATTTGTAGTTAAATCAGTCACACCTTATTCAGCAGCATCTTCAGAAGGCAACAGCAAAACTGCCCCTGATACAGAGAATACTGCTACTACTACTCCAGCTCCTAGTGTCGATTCTGAAGGCAAGCGACTTAAGCAAGTAAAATCCGGCCTCAAGGCCTTGCGCTCCAGTATCTCAACACCATTGCTTCGGAGACCAGCCTCTTTCTTCTTCCCTGATCTCAAGATTAATCCAATGCCCACAGCCCAACAACAGACTACCCAAGAAGTATCCGAGACTACAAAGAATAGCAGTAGTACTACACGCAAGGTTAGTTTTAGTAAAAAGCCTAAAGAGGAAACAAAGGCACCAGAAACCAAAAGGCCCAAAGATACAAAGATCAGGCGACTCTTTACAGAATCAAGGAAAAGCCAAGATCAGCAGTCACGTCAAAGATTCCAAAGAACTCGTTCCTTCCTTTGGGGACCCAGTCATGTCAGGAATCAAAGCAAAGAGCAAGAAAACACCACAGCCATCCATGAACCCACGGACAAAAGCACGCCACAGATAACTCGAAGAGGTTCTAGCTTAGCCCCTGCCAGACCTAAGCACATAAATGTCCTGCCAGTTATGCGTAGTAGTGTAGCCATTCCATATCAATCGACCAGCAGCAGCAGCAGCAAAGAGTCCACAAAGCCAATACCCCATCCTAGAGAAAATAATGCCCTGGACAAGGTTAAAAGACAGGTGTTGACAAATGACACGATGCGCACTGTTGGCGAGTATGTCCACGTCCGTCCATCAATTAACCAAAATATGGTCCAAGGACAAATTTCTCATCACCAGCAGTCAAACACTAGAATGGAGCCACTACCACTGCATCACCAGAGCATAGAAAGACCATCGCCACGCTCGGTTCAACCTCCAAGCAATTACCAGGCAATGATGATGGGTCGCAGCCGGTCTAGCACACTAATGTCGGATTCTAGCAAATATTCATTCCAGAGTGCTAATAGCTCCATTTCGAATGGTAATGAGGACAGTGACAAGTTCTATTCAGCCGTCTCACTTCCTCTAAGCCAACAGCAGGATGGCCCCAGCACAAGCCTTACAGAGCAACAGAGTCAGACTTCTCAGGCCAGCATGCTGCTCAATGTTGCCGACGAGTATGCCAGTAGCTTAAGTGAACCAGCTGCTCACCGTCATTCACTGGCCCTGGATCAACAGAGAAAATCCTTTGATTCATCTTCAACAGAATCGTCTACTGGGACAAGTAGTGAGGCCAGCACCAAGGTCAACCTTATGGATGAGCTTCTATCCAATCCATGGGCTGGAGTGCCTTCATCAGCCAGCTCCTCCATCCGCTCACTCAAATCTCTCTGTGAAGGAGCTTCTGACGGTGTGGCTGCGCCTAATAAGTCATTATCACCATCGCCATCACAGCCAAGATCGAGAGCTTTGGGAAGAAACAACTCGACAATTGGACGCTCGCGATGGAGCATTTACAAAGAATTTGAGCTTCAAAGACAAAATTCGACAAACAACAATCATAGCGACATTAGTTTCCAAGCAAAGGATGACCACGATGATGATAATGGCCACGATGGAGGCAGTGGTGCAGCAGCAACAGCATCAGTTGGTGATTCTAGTGACACTTTGAGTTCATCCGAGTCATTGAATTGCTCAGTCTATGATGTTTTACAAAGCAGAAGCATTGGCTCTGCCTCCCTTCGCTCGGTCTTTTCATCGCTTGGCCGCACTGCCTCTGGTCAAATTGCACCAATAAAGCCATCATCATCATCAACTTCTTCCACAAGGTCTTCTTCTCGTACTCCATCTCCACAAAAAGAAAGACAAAAACAGCAGTCAGCAGAGCAAGTTGAACAAAGCATTCCCAGAGAAGATTCAAAGCCCAAGAACTTTGTCTCTCATCATCACCATACCTTGCTTACCAACATCGCCATTTCAGAGTCCATTTGTTCAACCATTTCCGAAGAGAGCATTGCTAGTACCATTTCTTCTGCTTCGGATTCTGATGGGTCTTCAAGCCTTGATGTTATTATTAGTACAAGATATCCAAATTTGTATCAGCCCAGCACTAACCAAAGACAGCAAGGCACTGGTGCATTGGCCACTCCTCCCCTAAGTGGTAACAGCATCAACACAAACAGTACTAGTTATCAGCAGCTTTCGATGAGAAGCCATACAGTTCAGACTGCCATGCCAGAGCTCATTGGAACAACATCTATGGGAAATCTTCATCACCATCGCGCTTCTAGCAACAGCAGCAATAGTAGCAGAGATACTTTTGTAACATTGCAGCCATATGAAGGCCCCAAGAACGGTGACACTGCTTCTAGCAACAGTGGTATCTATGGACTTTTACCAACTCCAGAGTCCAGCCTGGCTGATCGCAGACCTCGCAAGCATGACTATCAAAACCACAAAAGAGCCTCTTCAGTAACATCTACTGTTGTTGAAAATACTAAATCATCGATCCAATCGGACATTATGGCCCAACAGCATTCTCATGCAAGGAAGAGACCTTTGCTTCACCAAACTTCATTTGCCAGGCATCATAGTATGTATGATAATGGCACACCCGACTATGTCTAAATGTTATCATTTATGGTAACATTTATATCCTTTTATAAAAGCAATAATGATTTCATGTTTACTATTATTCTTCTATAATGTCTTGTCTCTCACTCTCTTTCTTTCTTTCTTTCACGCCCTTCTTCAAAATTATGCCATTTATATTTTCCCTAACTGTAACGAATTTTGTTTTATCTCCATTTTCATGCACTATAACTTTAATGAACTTTATTTCTTTTCATCTATTTATTTTTTTCATTTTATATTGTTTGATTTAAAGCCTTTACTTTGATTTTCAGGATATTCAACACCAACTATTGATATTAAACAACAAAAGTATTGGTAGCTGTATGTTAGTAGTAGTTAGTAGATGGGTTTACGCCAGAAATCTTTGGTGGAACTTGGAATTGTGTTTGTTATATTGGCTAATGGCAAAAAAATAATGATTGGAAAAGTTCTGACTAATAGAGAGTCACAAAAAGCGGGTCAAGTAAGTATTTATATATTGATATATGACCTAGACAATGGCGCGAGTCTTAAAGATAGAGCTCAAATAATATATTTGCCAACCGCAAACACCGATCAAGGCAACAGATTGCATCAAAGACCAGCTGAAGATACGTGACTGAGTCAAAGCGCCAGATTGATAACGGACATTGTCGCGAGCAATCATATTTTGGAAATGATCAATCATGTCATCGATGTTTGTGGCCAATTTCTTGATCTCTCTCTGGATTTCAGTTCCTTCCTCTACAAAGAAGCCATCACCATGAAAATCGAATTAGTACCAGTATAGATACACACCATTATATAGATAAATCGGCATGATAGTGGCGGCAAGTACCAACAATAATATACTATTAAAGGGTTGATGAAGTGCAAGGCACAACAAGTTTACACCCAATAATATAATACTTACTTTTGCCGAATTGGCCAAAATCAATTTCATCTTCAGGCGAATGAGGATTAAAATTTACAATCAAATCGTTACCAGCAGGTGCCTTAAAGCAGTATGTGAATTTACCATCGATTGAGGCCTTGTATTCAAACCTTCCATCAGGGGTATGCGCCTTTGCAGCCAAAACTCTGCTAGTTGGGTCCATAATCATAAAGTCAACAGGCAGATTGTCATTAGCAACCTCGTATGTAATTGTAAAGGTCTCGTCTTTCTTCATTTGTTCGGAATAACATTCTTGTGTATTGCTACGCAGGATGGTTGTATAACCAAATGTAACTATAGGGAATAGAAGGGTTGCCACAAATACTGCTAATAAGAGTAGTCTGGATGACAAAAATGTCTTTTGAATCATGACTGACAAGAGAAACACAATATAGATTAAAAATGAAATAAAGTAAAAATGAAAGACAAGATGACAAGTTTAAACTTGTTAAAAGACCACCCAACTGATACTTTAGTTAGTCTGAACTTTAGTGGTGTTTGTTCTGTTAATTGTTAGGATACTGTCCACACGATAAAATAAGGGTTCATTATAGTACGATAAAGTATACCACCTCCACTTGGACAGTGTATTGATTCTACTACTGCTAATATTAACGACCCCACATTGAACAAAAAATCTTAATAAAATAATTAAATAATCAAATAATTAAAACATCCTTATATAGTTTGGTATTTATGCTAATAATGAGTAAAGTATGTGTGATCCGTTATAGTCCAGTGGTTAGGATTCCTGGCTTTCACCCAGGCGGCCCGGGTTCAATTCCCGGTAACGGAAAATTACTCTTTTTTTCCGATTAATTTTATCATAAGGGTAGCTGTTTTTAAAGTGTGACTATTTGCTAATATACTGTGATCACTCATTTGGCTGGGATTGCCCCTATAATCGTTGGCCATCAAAAGCCACCCTTCAAAAATTATGATTCATAGGCAGTTTTTTTAACTATCCATTAAAGAAATTTCCCTTTATTTTTACTTATTGAGGCAAATACGTCATGGATTAGAACATTCATAATGAATAACACGCTTTTGAAATAATAACAAACGAATTTTGAAGCTATATACGATTTGCTCAAAAATGATAATAGAAGTGGTAATGAAAAAGGTGAAATGTAATAAAAACACACTGAATAAAATAATGCTGCCCTAACAACAAATCTTGTAAAATGTTTATGTAGTTAGTTTCCTTTGGGCTTTCTTCTTGTAGTATCGTAAGAACGAATGAGTTTGGTCTGTCCACCTTCATTTTGTGAAAACGCATAACCACGGGTTCTTCTGATTCTCTGGATAAGACGAACCTTGTGTACAGCTTTCCGGAACCTTTCCATACGAGGACGATAATCAGGTATGTTGAATTTCTGGATCTCTTGAGCAACATGATATGTTCTTGTTCTATACATTCTCTTGATGAACTTCCAGGCGTAATCTCGAAGAATACAGGCGATTGGTAACATTATGACTGTAAACCAGAATATAGGATTGCCATATACATGTGGTACAATGCCTTGATACTCTGTTGATGTCTTGAATTTGGGCGCAACGACAGCATAGACTGGCAAAAATGCTATCCATAAAAGATATGATCCTGGAATTGCAATTACGGTCCATTTTGTCCATAAGTTGGTGATTAGTGCAGCCTTTAGAAGCACTGTTCCTAGGACTGAGGTGTATAGAATGACACTGAAAACCCATTGGCCTGTATCTAGACCCTCAGGAAGCACGCCATTCCAGCTGATCAGCATGGAGATGAAGTATAAGAGAACTGAATGGTAGAATGCATTTATCGTAGAGCCCCAGAACGCACGGACATTGAAAAATTCACGCTGTTGTCCCATCTTGTACATCTCGGGATATCGGTCAAGACTGCGGGCACTGAGGAATTGATCAAATATACCGATGGCAAGCGGTGGCAAGACCGTAAAGAACACTGTAAAGAATGTAATGGACCACGATTCATATACAGTCTGACCAGAAAAACCATTATAGATGGCAAACCAAAACTGAGTCATATAGAGAGCAATGTTCTTGTAAAATGAGAAAAGAATCATTTTACTCAGTCTATGGTAACTCCATGCACCATGTACGAGTAGCAGCTTACGAAGATATCTGAATTGGGATATAGCAAAGTCGGCTGACCGAGCAGCTTGCAGACCTTCCTGTCCACTGATGCCGACACCGACGTGAGCCGCTTGAATCATACTAACATCATTGGCACCATCGCCGATTGATAACAAGATTGCTTTCTTTTTGCGTTTAACCAATTTAACCACCAGGGCCTTTTGTAGTGGTGATACACGACAACAAATGACCGCTTTGCACATACAGGCCAATTCAAGAAATATATCTTCAACATCCTTTTCAAGTGCAAAATCAAGGCTTCGCCCATCAATGATCAGTGCCAAGGCTTCCAGGTCAATGTTGGTGTTGATTCCACCCTTTCGGATTGCTTCAAGCTTCTTGCTCAAGTACTCTTTGGTTTCCCAATCAGTTGTCTCATTGCATATCAAAAGCGAAAAGCTCTCATGCAACAGTTTACAGCTATATCCAATGTTGATAGCCGTTTCCTGTCGGTCGCCTGTAAGCACCCAAATCTTTATACCAGCTTGTGCCAATGTAAATATGGTCTGTGGTACTTGGTCCTGTAATTTGTCTTCGATAGCAGTCGCACCCAACAAAAATAGATCTTTTTCAATCTGCTCGGCGGCTTCATCCAACATCTCTTGCCGATCCTTCATACTAGTTGCTGCACGCTCATATTGCTGATTCCATCTCTCATACTCATCTGGGGGTATATTCCTCATGGCTATGCACAAGGTACGTAATCCCTCAGTCGCATATTCTTCGAGATGCGTAAGCGTAGTCTGTTCATATGGGTTGTACGATTTATCTAAGCGTTCCAATATGACAGTGTCAGCACCTTTACAATACAGCTTTATGGTTCCATCTGGGCATCTGATAACCACCGACATGCGCTTTCTTGTACTGTTGAATTCGTTAACATTGAGTACCTCATACTCCATATCAGTTCCCATGATGTTAGCCATGATCGACCGAGGTTTTCTAGTATGAAATTTGAAATCAATCAACGCAGCACCCTTGACCAAAGCACCTTCATCAGGTGAAGAGGCTTGGTATTCAATAGAATTGGGGTCATCTTCCTTCACTTCTGGAATAACGGTATGACATGTTGCAAGTAATTGGAAAAATTCAAACAATAATTCTTTGTTGGCACCGGTTTGCAATTGCTCGCGCAGTGCTTTAAAGTCATACTGTCCAATAACCTGGTCACCAACAATTCGTGCTCTTTTTCCAGCCTCGACTATATCAGAGTACATAATCCCACCAACCGAACATTGTCTGAACTCCATAATGTTACGTGTCAAAGTGCCAGTTTTATCACTGAAAATATATTCAATCTGACCTAATTCTTCGACCAACGACGAAGTACGAGCAAGAGCGGGAGTATCATTCTTGTCATCATACATATCGAGATCCGAGTTGATAAGTTGAGCCTGCTGGAATTTGACAAATTCCATGGTGACTATCAAACTGATTGGAATCAAGTTGTTGTAGAGAATAATAAATGTCAAGATATTTCGAATAAATGCAACCGCGCCACCATTAGAAGGCAACCATAGATATGAATTCAATTCATCAAAGTTTTTGTCCTGAAGGACCTTGTTTCCAACTGTACATGCAATAGACAACGACAACAAAATAATGAACAGGAAAATGATTTGCTTGTTTGTCATTTTTTCCATATCAGTCTGTTTAATCGGCGCAGCAGTGGCATTTCTCATCAGTTTGGTTTCGTGGCCAGTAAATACTACAGCAGTAAATACCCAGTCCGTATTTCGTAATATGGCACCGCGTAAAAGTACCTGGGTAGGGTCGAGTGGAAATTCTTTACGTCCAGCTATTGGGGATAATCCACCCTTTCCATTACTGTCTTCGCTCTGCAATCCACTTTCAGCTACAAATGTTCCTTGATATGTATAAAGGCTATCATTTGGTGTTTCGGATTTAATATGACCTCTAAGCGCTGCTACACTTTGGGCTGTAAGTAAGTTGGCGGTTTCGGGTCTAGCTTGTTTGACTTTCAGATTAGTCTCGCCGTCCAAATTACTAGTTTCAATATAACATAATCCCTCAGGCTCCGAACTACTAAGTATAACCAAATCGGCGGGAATGGCTTCCTTGTTATTGATTCTTAGAATGTCACCAACTACAATTTCTCTCCATGGCTTTTCAACAAATTGACCATCAACTAGAACATGGGTCATACTGCGGTTCATTTCCTTGTCGGATTGGTGGCGTTTACGATCTTCTGCCAATTCTTTTAATGCTGTTGCGCACAAGACTACAACCAAAGGGGCTAGAGTTGTCCATCGAGATGTTGGAGACACATTGGGGATTTGCTGGATACATGCGGTGAAAAGGAAGAATAAATTTGCGTATTTGGAGAATTGCTCAAACAGGAATTTAGGAAGGAATGTAAATAGGTTGTATTTGGCGGTTGAGACTCGGTTGTGGAGGAATTTATATGCCATATTTTGGACTGGATCGTTTATATGGATAGTTCTAAACTCACCATCCATATTATTGATTTTACTGCTACCACCACCACTATTGTCGTCAGGATTTATATCACGGTTTGTGCTCGTTGTATTTTCAAAGTTATCCTTATCAACATCTTTATTATTAAATCCAAATCCACTATCTGAATCGCCATGATCTCTAAATGGACTATCATTCTTGTTTGTTGTGTTGCCACCGCCACTACTATTCTGTTGATGAAGTGGAATAGATTCTATTTCAGTATACTTGCCACTATTGGGCCTGGAAATGGATCCAGTTTGGGCAAGCCTCTTGCTAAGTCTTTTCTTTAGACTCAATGAGGCTTGACGAATTGGGGCGTTGTTGTAATATGAATAGTCGTCCATTTCAAATTGTTCACGTTGGTATGCTGAAGGACCCATTGACGGCTGGGAATCGAATTTACGGTCTAGATGGGAATCATCAATTTCATCAAGAATTTTCTGATGAGGGTAGGTTTCAAGCTTCGCATCGTCGTCGTCGTCGTCGCCGTTGCCGTCATAGTAATAATCTACGTGGGATGGCATTAAGTATTCTGGATCATTATGACCATAGTAGTTACCAGACGATGAGGATGCTGGTGGGTATTTGTGACTTGAAGGCTGATGGTGGGTATATTCATATTCTTGGTTTAGATTGTCATTAAATGTTACCATGGGATGATGAATATTGGTGTCAGGCATGGAATCTTCTTGGCGTTGAGGAACGCCTTGTTTAAGCGTTAATTGTCTGTGAGGCTTCTGCTGCTGCCGGTGTTGTTGTTGTGATTCAGGCAGAGCATTATCATAATAGACCGTATGGTCGTGATCAGCTGGGTCTAGTATAGATTTTGTTAGATATTTTCGCTGTTGTTCGTAGGTAGCTAGATTGTTATTGTTGTGGTCGTCTGAGTAGTAACGATGCTGATTGTTGGGACTTGGAGTCTCTTCAAATGGGCTCAGGAGACTTTCTTCATAGCGCACTTGTCTATGGTCGTTGCCAATATGACCCTCATCAAGCGAACTTAGCGATGCCTTGTCCGCATTATCTATGCGGTTGTAATCCTGATTTCTCGACGCCAGCTTGTGATATTTTAATACAAAAGGTGGTGTTGCTGGTTAAAATGTGTGTATAAACTCAAGATGTAGTGGTAATTTGTTTGGTAATTGTACAAGGGTAAGTCCGTCAATAGAGGCCCAGCCTTCTGTGGACAGGAATAACGGAAATTGTATATATCGTGCTATTTGGTGACCAAATGCGTGTGTGTGAGTGGTAGACTATATAGTTCCTGAAATGAGGAACAAATAGCCTTTTCGTTGGAAGCCTCAATGCCCTGTTTGTACGGAAAATTCAAAGTAGTTTATTTTAAATAGCACAGCGGATATTCAAGAGCGTGCGGCTTGTCTATGTGTGTCTGTCTGTTACTTTGTTCAGCGAAAAAGAAATATAATAAAGAATTAGTATATATATATATATATGTATGTATGAGTACACCAGCACTGACTAGAAACAAAGCAGAGCAACGAGAGAGGCAGGGGTTGGGGAGAAAGTAAGCCTGCAGCTCTGTGGAGTTTGGTGCTGGGATCTGAAAAACCAGCTGGCAAGTCTGCAAATCTATCCGTCGCACAGAATGGATGAAACCCCCACGCACATACACACACAGACACAGTCAGCTCTCCTGCTAGCTTCGCCACAGTCATCAGGACTGGGCAAACTCTTGAAATCAATACTAAAAATAAACTGAGAGTGCAGACTACAATGGTTGAGTAGTAATTGACATCATTGAACATGATTTAGAAAGGCAATCACCTGCACTAAAAAGTGGCACATCCATCGCTTTCTGGCCCATTTACCATCTCCCCTTTGCGCAATATCTTATTCCTTCTCCACACAGTTGAACAATCTCTGTCACAATTACTGCCATTTCGTCCAACCACCCACACATGCTTGATCATTTAACTTTGTTTTGGTTCAGTTTTTATTTATTTTTCTGGTCAAGAGCATATAACTCAAAAAATTTAGTTGTCATTGACATGGGTGCCAATTAAATATGTCTTGTTCAAAAGGCTTTTAACCACCTTCTCGACATCACTAATATTGGCATCCGCAGCTTCCCCATCTTCTGAGCTGCCCAGGTCTTCCATTAGATCCTTCCATTTGTACACGGCTCTTTTCCATAGTCCATATTGGCGGTTCTCTTTGGCCTGCTCGACTGCCTGAATAATACACCGCTGTCGCTCAATGTTGTCGGCCATAACCTAACAACGTATCATAAATAGCAATTCTATTTTAATATCATAATGCATGTATTGTTTTCTTGGCAAATGGGAAGATTTCACTAATGGTCGAATCTATGTTAGGCAGAAATGGGCTCTCAGATTTTGGCCCAGCAATCATTCATTTGATATGCAATTCCTGGGGACACATTTTGCCCAAAGCCTTGTGAAATCTGACAAAATAATGAATGAGTGAATAGATTGATGGCAGTATTGCTAAATCCCTACCTTGTAGATATCAAATAGAGACAAAAGTATTCTAATACGGTCAACTGGTGTACACTTATCAATATGCAATTCAAGCTCTAAAGCAACATCCAGCGCCTATAAAAGTATACCCATTTAATTATTTAAATATTAGTGTAGTCAAAGGATGTTAGGGATTTGTAAGCTATAGGACACATGAGCGTCAACTTACCTCCTGCGTATATCCCAGCAACAAAAGCGCTTGAGATTCCAGGATCCTGCTCTTTACTGCTTTCTTATTCCGACAGCCCAAGAGAATTTCTTCGAGCTTCAACTGACTATCATCATCTAGAATTCCACTATTGGTATTTGATGCCTGAGCTTCATGAATCCTAAAGAACCCCAGTCATATAGACGTTACTATTAGCGACAATAGCGGATATAAATTTTTAATAATACTTTGACGAAGGAGGTCTTACTGTAAAAGAACAATTTGGTTTCTCATATCCTCAATGGTGTCTTTGAATTTCGAAAAGGCAAAAAGATTCCTTGGCCTGGCAGAATCAATGTTGGCTGATGAGAGTAGTGGCTTTAGAGCCTTTTCTGCTGATTCATAGTCTCCAATATCACAGTACTTTTTTTTCCAAATATCCAAATATAGATATTTTAATTAGTTTCTCGACTTGTATTGCCATCATTATAAATTCTGAGTTAGGGATTAAGTATAATGATACTTACAGCTTGAGCTTCTTGCATATGAATTCGTGGTTTTTCTGAAACAGGAATTTGTGATCCAAATAATTCTTTGGCAATTTGGATGTGTAAAAGTGATAGGATAGGCGAGCCTAATATATACATATATATGCCCACACAGAATTTGAACAAATGCTATTAAAATAAATCCATGGGAAATAGCGTACAAAATAATGATTATAGTAGTAGTACTTTGAGCTATACTTACCATATATTCTCCAGATGCTGGATGCTACAGTATGTAAGCTAGCCTTCAGGTCCAAACCAAAATTATAGCATAATATTGTTGCCTTTGTCAATGCTTCAAAACAAAGTCTTGGCTCATAACCCTATAAAGTTTGTTAAGTAAACATATATTATAATAAATCTATAAATAACAATCCTTGGACTTTTTGGCATCGTAATGAGTTGGCTTTGTAGCTTACACTTTCAGCTACAAGCACGGCAATCTGTAATTCAGCGTGGGCCTGAATGCGGGGTGATTTTTCTTGGGCAGCTTTTTGGCTTAATTTACAAAGTGCTCTATGACATTGTTCTGTTTGGTTGCAGATACTTGATTCCAGTAGATCGATATCGGTTTGCTGTTTGTTTATCTTGTCTATGTTGAGCTTCTTAATCCAGCTATTATCAAAAAATTGTATGATTATTGGCATTAATATGTGATTAATATTTCCTTAGTCAGAATATTGTTGTGTCTACCTTTCGAGATAAAGCAATGCAATATTATCGTGACGATCTCGGGCTATTTCGGTGGCTTCTTCTAATATCTATATTTATATATATATACAAATGGTGTTTAATACAGTGCTTATATAAATACGTAAATAAATTGCTTGGAACCAAATCCTACGTTTCGAGCTTCATCAACCAATCCAAATTGAATATGTAAAACCGCAAGATTTAATAATGCGTATTGACCTGCGTTGATTCCTCCTACTCCACCTCCGCCACAAGAACTTTGTACGCCATTAGTTCCGGATCCTAAGTGGTCTTGGCCTTGGTGAGAATCAAAATAGCGACGTAAAGACTTTTCTGCCAATTCCCATTCGCCATTCTGTGCATAATTGAGATAGCTACAGAAATATAACCATGTTTTTAAACCCCGGCTACTTTTTGCCACTAGTTATTTAGTTGGCATTTAGGTATATTGATTTGGTTGGATTACCTTAGATAATGCAGTTTCGTATGATCTGGCTGCTGCTCTATCATATTGTGAATTCGAGTTTGCATTTCTTGAGGATCAATTATACGATGCTCGTCTATAAATATATATAGGAAAATGTTATTTAAATAGGGCCCACCTCTTTAATCATCACCATGTATTGCATATATACATAGACTCACTTTCAAGTATATTAATTTGCTTCTGAACATAATTCCTGATACTATATACCATATCTGCGTCTAAATCCAAATGGACAAAATTGTAAATACGCTGGAAATCGGTATACCAATCAAAATAATTATTATAATGAATAGATTGTATTTACCTTTATTGTCCAATATAGCCAACATATCGGGACTTTCATGATACCACGCTTCAGTTAAGTAGGCAAATGCTTCATAGACCTTGGCTGCTTGATAAAACTCACATTTTTGGAATGCCATATTACATTTTCTTACGAAAAATCCCAGAAGACTATTTTCATCCTAACAAATAAATATATCAGATAAGCAGCATTAGATAGAGTGTTGAATTTTATTATATTCATACATATACATTTATATATTTGCTTGAATTTGAATTAATTGATTACCAGTGATATTATATCCGGTTCATCAGCCATTTCTTCGGGGTTAGGAATGTGGAACAAAACATCCAAATCTTTAAAGAAAATAGAAAATGTGTGTGTATATAAATATCAATCTAACAATCATGATTTATAACCAAATAGACATTTCTGTGTTCAATACTTACTACAAAAGAATTCGTGGAAATTGTCTAGATTTTGGAGCTGTTCAAACTATGATATATACATATAAACATACATTTAACGCATACGTATGTGCATATTAATAATGGGTGTTGATATGGATCATAATTTTTGAAGGGTGAAAGTTTACTAGTAAAACTGGACATCCACCCAGCTGTGATTGCCTCTATAATCATTGGTCACCAAAATTTACCCTTCATAAATTATCACACATATTTTAATAAAAGTTTAATTTTGCTTACTCTTTCCAACATAGCCGTGCCCAAAGTCAATGCCATTTGTTCATTTTGTCCATCATCATAAACATCGTTTTCTAAAACTATTTCATTAGCGCGTTCGTATAAGTCGACCAAGCAGCAGTCATTTTGTGTTGATTCGTTATCAATACCGGTGTCTGTTTCCTAGTATATCAATAGTGTCCCATTCATTGTATTACCGCAGTTATAAATTGCTCTATTAAATATTATCAACATTCTTATAAAATCACTTGAAGAACTTACCAAATATTCTAATAGTAAGCTTAAGATATTGACTTGAACATCGGCCTTCCAATCGGGATGTATACAGTATTGTTCGATTAGAATCAAAAGTGCAAGGTTAAGGTGCGTTAGATAATCTATCTGTGTCATTTTTAGAGATATTGCTTTTTGGCACTTTGTCTACCTAAAAAATGTAAATACAGATATCATTATATTTATTTATAGTAAACTATATTATAATATGTTGATTTATGGGATTGTATTACAAACTTATACTGTTTTACCACATAATTTCAAATTTCGCTTGTAAACTTCTTTAAAATGATTATCAAGGTAGTATTTATATCTTGGTACAGCGATATATCATTTAACAGAGTCTCCTGTAAAAGTGTACCAGAATAATATCTGTAATACTTGCCAATAACCTACGAGATCCAAGCCGAAATATGTAATTTATGGCATGATTTTGCAATGAATAATGTATAAGGGAATATATAGTTTCTCATTCGATGGTGGATGTGCTATTTACAATATAATTATTGAAGAAATATATTTTTTTGCTTAACTACTTTTTAAGATTCATCAATTATGTTTTTATGTTTTAAACATTTGTTGTTTATTGGACCTACTTGCATTATGCACAAAACCAAGTAAAAATCACTAAAAAAATATGATAATGCCAATCATTTCGAATTGCTGGCACAATATTTGCTTTTGTAGTCAGGCTTGCCATAGTCTATCTGCATGTTGATGATGTCCTCAGCAAGCTTGTCATACAATAAAACATGGCCCTCACCAGTGGAGGTTTCCAAAGTGGAGGAGGGAGAAGCATAAGCAGTACAAAGCTCGACGTAAAGATCATTCAATGAAGATTTCATCTTGCTGGGTTGCAGGTCGAATGGGCCATTTCCAGACATTTGGGTGGTAATATCATTGAACACGGCAATGTAGAAATGCCCTACCTCCCCAACGTTGTTGCTATCACCAGGCTGATTAAGATAGGATCCCAAGTAGTCAATAATCTTCTTTGCTTCTTCTGGCCTGAATTTGACACACGACCTATTTTCAGCCCGAGACATGAATGTTGACAGATGCTCGGGGGGGATTAGAGTAGGGCAGACGATATGGAAATAAAGGGGATGGGTGCTGCTTGTTTTTGTACAAAAATGCTAAGTAAGATCCAAACGGAAGCTGTTGCAGAGGAAATACAACCAAGCATTTATAGGCATTGAAGCTGTTGCAAAAAAACCCCATGGAAATTGTTTGTTTGCAAATAAAATGCTTGTCAGCTTTGAAAAAGTATACCACAAATTGCAATATTTGAGTTTTTATATATTTTTAAAAAAAAACATTCAAAAAAAAACTCCCCCTTTTTTTTACAATTTTATATAAGCGATGATGTTGATCATGGAGATTTTCATAGTAACAAAGGTTGCCAATTGTTCCAATTGTGATGTTTTGTAGGGCTACCTGATTCCTCCCATTTGCAATTTGTTTTATGAATGGATGTGATGTGTTTGATTTCTTTAAAGCAAAAATCGACACACCTTTTACTGATAAATTTGGCCGACGGCTGTAAAAATGGTGAATGCAAATACGATTTAGTGTTTCCTGCAAGTGGTTTGGCTACACGCTTGTTTTCTTTGATCGATTGGTACACAAATTGGTCCCACATCTTCCAGGCTTCAACCACCACCACCACTAGATGGAGCAAAAAGAAACGCCCAACGTGGGGGTCGAACCCACAACCTTGAGATTAAGAGTCTCACGCTCTACCGATTGAGCTAGCCGGGCCTCTTCTCCATGTGGTGCTATTTTGTAAAAATAGCCACCAATCACGATTTCACTGCCTTCCTATGAGGCTTATTATGACAATGATTTCCCTTTATATAGGACAA
>JANBPU010000287.1:0-19636 GCA_027575805.1 Mycoemilia scoparia | reverse complement strand
TAAGGCATATACTAAGCCATATAATAACAGCATATAGAATGATCTCTGTGCTCATGGTTTCATGAGATACCATGACAGAAAAAAAACAAAAATTTTATTATATAAAATGCTATTACTAAATATACTGATTTTTATACTTCAACTTTTATGCAATGTTATTGTATAATATTAAAGATCTTTTTCGGAAATTCGTTTTTAGGAGAATAGTTGCACTTTTGTAACAAATCCCACTTATCCCTTGGTAGCCCAATCATACCACTCTCAACAAAATACAATCCAATTTTGACTAGTTTGAAACTTCAAGTTGAGTTTGCTTTCAAAGCCACTTGCAGTTATTGTTATGTTAAAAGTATATTATCAGAGTATTGTGTTATTACATAATTACCCTTATTTAAAAATGTGGTTCTGAATTCACTTACTGCCTCATTGAAACAAACAGCTTGAAAATTACTAACAATAGGTCATAAATAAAAAGTCAAAAGTTCTGACCTAAGTTCGCTAGTACTCTATGAAAATGATCAGACTATAAAACCGCAATTTATGGACATAATAGCTTTTCACAGCATTTAAGAAAAAACAATGGCTATAATGGGTATGACCTTCAACTCGAAAACTTTATCAGATTCGTAAAGATAAAAGTAGGAATTATGACTGAATCATGTACACTACCCTGGCATTAATAATGCTAGTATTCAAATTGATTTTTATAAGACGATTTATGGCATTCAATAGTTTACATAACTTTATCATTGTCGTTCTATATAGAGCAGTTCTATTTACGAATTGCTCTATATGCCAGATATTATAATATTTGAGGAGCATAGTTCTTCAGCTCCCAATAGACACAGTCGAAATGTTGAGTAATTCAAAAAACATTATAAAAATCAATAAATGAAATATTTAATGAATATACTACTATTTAGATTTCGAAGTGCTTTGGTACGCCGTGAGAGTCAAGCAATCGCTGAATAACCAAAATTATGAAACACAAGTGAATGTGCTTAGATTATTAGAATTAGTAGAGACGCTCGGGCTTACCCATGGTAGTCTTGATGTACAAAGACTTGACGTTTTGCCAGCGCTTCTTGAGGAGGGAAACCAAGAAGTTAACAGACATCATAGTGTTAGCGATGATCTCGTCTTCAGTCATCTTGACGTTACCAACGGCAACAGCGAGGCAAAGAACCTTCTTAAGCTGGAACTTGATGGTACCACGGATCTCATCGGCCTTGGCGGAAAGGTCGTCGTTGTGAGAAACGGGAGTAGGGAATTTACCGGCCTTGTGAAGACCAGGACCCAAGAGACGGGGGATCTGCTTGATAAGAGCTTCAGAGGCAATGAAGGCATCGTATTTCTTGGCAAGAATCTTGACCTGCTTCTTGTTCTTCTTCAACTTCTTGAGGTCCTCGACGGTCTGGACGGGGATTCCAAGAGGCTCGGCACGGGCAGCATCGTGAGCATCGGCCAAAATGGCAACAGTCATGTTGGGGCGGGGAATGTGGGGGAGACGGACAGTACCGCTGAAACGCTTGTCACGCTGGGGATCGTAGTTCTTGAGACCAACCTGCAATTCGATGGTTTCAGTGAACTTGCGCTGCTTCTCCTCAGAGGCCTTAACAATAGCCTGGATAGACTCTCTCACGGCTTGCACTTGAACTTTGCTCATTTTGATAATGTTCTACAATCCTATATGAATGGATGAATATAAATTTGTAGGCAAAAAGGTGGATTCATGCTTTTGCCTACTTTTCTGGATGTCTTTATCCTTGACGCTTGCATCCACTTGGTTTTTTCTATGCTGTGTGTTTGTTTAACCATCTGATGGCATCCCCAGGCTTGGATGCGCAGTGTGTGGTAGGTTAATTACCAAAGCCCGCAATCTTGATCTAATTATATTGGTTAATTCTCAGAACTAAACCATAAATACTAGTTGAAATTGAAATCCCACATTTTCTTTGACAAAGTACTTTAATTTTAATCCAAGTGTATAGATGCCTGAATAGTAATATCCTAAAATTCTAATGGTAGACTGACAATAGGAAATAGCATCATAAAAAAACCATACATTATACACTTTTTTGCATTTCTTTAATTACCAACATTTTTTATCTTTCCTTTCCTTTTTTGTTATATACAACTTAATATCTACCCACCAAAAAATTTCTGTATAAACATCGTATATACACAACCACCCACCCATCCATCCAATTAAAAGACATGGTTTTCTGTCCATTCTGTTGTAACTTGCTTCTAATTCAGCCCAACGCAACCAATGAGGGAGAGTATGCCTTTGTATGCCAAACCTGTCCATATATGTGCCCAACCACAAACGTAGCAGATAAAGTAACCAGACTAAAGTCAAAGCAAGTCGACGACGTGTTAGGCGGAGCCGATGCTTGGAAAAATGTCGATGCCACAAAAGGTAATATCGATGTATCAATCAGGGAATCAAAGATCTTTGAACCTATACAATACTACTATTACTATCTTAACACACTCTGCATATACTTTTGACGACTAATGGCTTTTAATTTTAATACTTCTGTGTATAGCAATATGTCCAAAGTGCGGGCATGATAGGGCATATTATCGTCAGTTACAGATTCGTTCTGCTGATGAGCCAATGACTACGTTCTATCGATGCTGTAATGAAAAATGTGCTCATCAGTTCCGTGAAAACTAAATCCGATGGCACTATAAACAATCATCTACGACTGATTTTATTTGCTAAACCAAAAAGTATGTGGCATATATAGAATTAGATAGAAGGTATACATGTATATTAAAAACCAATTTAAATAAACTATGTTGTTGTCGAAAAAGCTATTTATAAAACCATAACTCTAAAATGCCGAGGAGTCGTAGCATATTTATATAATAGTCCATATGCAATATATATGGCAGAGTAGTCTTTTTTAAAGGTGTATCAGAATGTTGCCTTGGGTACTAGCTAATCGCCACTGAGATTCCAGCTAAAGTGTATGGACTGTGAGTTGATTTGAAGGGAATATATAAGTGTACCTGCCTGCTCCCTTTTGGTAGAGAGCCACTTGCCATATCATAACGTAAAAATTAATAATTTAGTAGAAGTAGCGATAGTAAGAGCAGATGTAAGTTAACAAAACAGAATTGAAGTCTGATTTATAGACGGAAAAGAAGTTCGGCGACTTCGATTTCGCTGATGTTATAGAGATGATCCTTGTGGTGCTGAGTTCTGAGAGGAGATCTGGTTTGTCTCAAATGAAGGTCGGAGGCATTGACAATGGATTTGTTTTCGGTCATGTCAAAGAAGTCTGCGACTCTGTAATGGCTAGACAGGGTAGACAGTGTGGAGAGCCTTCTTTCTTGGTCAGAGTTGTTGAGAGACGAATCATCATCTTGAGAGTAACTAAAAGATGGTCTGCTAAGCTTCGATTTCTTTTGAGTGAGTTTCTGAGGAAGCTTCATCTTTGGATATCAATGGGATTCTTCGTGCCGCTATTCTTGTAGCAAGGAACTAGAAATGTATTAGAGTGCGAGTGTCTGTGCGTGCTTTAAGGAAATAACATTGATAGTTAACAAAAGATAGAATAGTGTAGGAGAATATGAAACGATATTTATACTTATCTGAGCTATGATGCCAACATTTGGCAGAGTAGTCTCCTCTAAAAGGGGGTACTAGGACGTTCCCTTGGATATAAGCCAACCATCACTGATGCTCTAGCTAAAATGTATGGGTTATGAGTTGATTTGCAGGGAATGTATGAGTGTACCTGTCTGTTTCTTTTTGGCGGAGAACTTGACATTTATGACTTATAGCCCTGTTTCCAGTACTAAAACCAGCATGAACCATCTTAATGGGTGTTTGTGCGATAACAGGAATTATGCAACTTGCTTATATCCCATCTGTAGCTGAAGCTTGATGAGTGAGTATGTTCTCCTCAAAAGATCATTCCACTTATGGTGGCCAACAGATCAGTGTGCATAGACCTACACAGCCATACCATTTGGCAAGTCATTCACCCAATTATGACTTTAAAGGAACAACATCCTTCAATGCAAGAGAGTTTTCCAGTAAACAAATTTATGCTAGAATTGAATATCCTACTTTGGACATCAACAAGTTTAATATAATATCTCACAAGCAAAAAGTTGGCATTACGCAAATCCATCAAGCGGAACTGCACGCAAGGAATAGTATTCTATCATTGTCAATCTGTCTTGCGGTATGTTACTTTTAAGCAAAACCAGAAACAACACGCAAGCTTTCATGCAGACTTATCAGCAAGTCCTTATGTGTGCTTGAAAATTACAGTAAGAATACACAGTGATATCTCCTCGTTAGACTTGTAGTTTAGGATCTTTTGACTACAATTGCCTGAAGATCCTACAGCATCTAAACTATTCCTAATATGCAAATCACAGTGGATGACAAAGATTGGCTATTGTTCTTGGCCATCAAAGGAATGTAATCTCACATGCCAATGCTTCATTTGAAGATGGCGCAGTATCTGGTAGATGCTTTGTTCTATAGCTATGTGGGGACCAATTATTCAAATAGCCTGACAAGACATCGTCATTGTCGAGGCCATTGACTCTTCAAATACCAATTGAAACATCAACATTATATCTTTATAAATGCCGCTTTTGGCACATCTCGATTAAGATTCAGTAGCATATGGATCATAATTTTCGAAGGATGACTTTTGGTGGCCAAAGATTATACGGGCAACCACAGCCAAACTAGTGATCACAGTTTATTAGCAGATGGTCACCCCTCAAAAATAGCTATCCATATCACAAATTCATCTTTGGCATGATAACTGGCTGAGATATTGTGACGTGGGGATCGGGAGGATGGCTTGTGTGGCATAAGTGTTCATGGAATGTTACAAGTTGGCTTTGATCAAGGTAGTTTAGTACCTATTTGACAAGTTCTCCACCAAAAGGGAACATACAGATACCCTACAAATCATCCAATAGCCCACACATTTTAGCTGGAGTCTCAGTGACAGCTAGCTGGTATCCTTTTAGAGGAGACTCTGCTATTTGATAGAAATATAATAGAGCAAAAGGATTTTCAAAAATTAAAGTGCAAGTATACACTAAATCATCGCCTCATTTCATGATCACAGAATTCATCCCAAACAGCACCAACAGATGAAATTAAACGACTGTGATATTTTTGTTATTCACATGGTTAGTTAACAAGGTCAGGGTTGGCGATCTCACATTTTTGTAACAAACACTGTTAGATAGTAACTAGGAGGAATGGGCGCTTTGTTAGAATGACAATGGTGTGGGTACCTAAAACTGTGTACACGTATGGCTGGCTCCCACACTCCCTGATGCAAATGCACACATTTCATGGGATATTGGTACATTAACATCAAAGTGATCAGACCTGCTAACACAATAACAGTAGTAGAAATGCGACTCAGTGGTGATGATATCGCCCGCCCTTTAGTGGGATTTTCACTCACACTCACACACATGTACAGAGCCTTTTTCTCAGCCCCTCTGTCTCTCTTTGGCTTTCTGTCTGTTTCTCCCTAGCTTTGATTTATTCCAAGAGGCTGCCAATATATTCTCTCCCTTGTTTAGGTTTAGGCCCTTGTGCTTTCTTTGTTCCTAATTTTTCCATTCTTTAATATATATATACATATATTTATTTTGACTCTCAATTGTTTGGAATACATCCTTTATATCTACATAGCAATGCTTGACCTGATCGATTTGAATCAAAAGTCCTTGTGGATTTCTGTTGCCAGTATCTTCTTTAACCCACTATTCTGGAACATAGCTGCTCGCCAAGGTAAGCTTTTATAGTCATTGTGCTTACATGGTCATAGTTGATAGCACCCCTAATAGCTACTGCATTATTACTAGTAACCACTATCATATATTGACTTTATATTCTTGGGAATGCGTATTTATAGAATACAAGAACCACTGGATCACCAAGCTATTTGGAAACAGGCCATACTGCGGTTGTTATGCTTTAGCCATTACTATCTTTTCTCTTGGTATCTTCCGCGACTATCTGTAAGTAAATGCTACCAGCAACAGCAGCTCTCAGAAATACCTTTCTGTCAAAGTTTTAGTCACATAATGAGCTTCTGTATCTAATATATGGCGTCATCGTTATGCCTACCTGTCTTCGATTCCTTAATCTGATATAGTTTCCATGATGCGATCAACGACCAGCCCAAGCTTGCTAGCCTGGAAATTGCGGAGATCAAGATCGCAGGGACTGTCCTTTTGGTCTTGGGCAACGTCTTTGTGTTGACTTCCATGTGGGCTTTGGGAGTCACTGGCACCTACCTAGGAGACTACTTTGGCATTCTTATGGATGAGCGTGTCACTTCATTCCCATTCAATGTTTTGGACAATCCCATGTATGTTGGCTCTACCCTGAGCTTCCTCGGAGTTTCCCTTCTCTACGCATCTCCTGCTGGCGTGCTTGTTAGCGTGCTTGTTTACATTTGCTACCGTATTGCTTTGTCATTCGAAGAGTAAGTATTCTTGCGACCACTGATTGAGTTATTTTACCATATATAACATGTAATATTGGCTAACTCTGTGCAATGCTGGTACTTGTATCTGCTTCGTCAACTCTTAGGCCATTCACTGCACAGATCTATGCATTGCGTGATGCCAACGCAGGCTCATCCAAGAAGAACATTTAGTTTTTCATTTATGAATGATAATGGGCTTAACTTGTTTATAGCTCGAGCAATTATTGGATTCGCTTTTGTAAACACAGCCAAATATTAGACCAGCTTTTTCTCTCTGTTATCCTTGTGCTTCAGTAATAGTTTACTAATTTTTATTGGGGTTATTTGAATATGTTATTGTTGAATCACCCCAACACACTCACAGATAATTCCTTCGTTCCTGAGAAAACCTGACATTTTTGTTCCTCATGTCATGCGACAATTCTTTGGGGTTTGTTTGTAAAGCTCTATATTCGGGCTAATCCTGTTGATAGGTAATTGTGGGCGGCTATGTATTGTTTTATTGGGATCTTGTATCTTAGAGGACGATGGTATGTCATAAAATACTGGTACATATCATCTGGTCACGATCCAAAATTCTCGATTTGTATTGGTCTGTTGATAATTAAAAGTCACATAGCTGGCTGCTATAAGTGGAGCTTAGAGGCTGATTTGGACAAGGCTTTTGGCTTTCTTATTTACTGTGTATCAGAGAGAGCTTGTCTGGATGAGTGAGTGAGTGAGAACTTTTGTGGAGACTATATGAAAGAATCTTCTTCAAAGGCGTATCAGAACAATATCTATATTGGATAATAGTCAATGATCCGTCAGGCTCCAGCCAAAGTGTATGGCTTATGAGCAGATTTGTGGGGAATGTATAAGGGCACTAATGTGTTTCCTTTTGATGGAGAGCTTTCCATACAGAAAAAAGACAGGACATTGGTGGTGTGTTGTTGGGTGTGACTTCAATTTGTAAATCATCGGTCTTCCAACGATATTAAAGTCCCGCACCGTATGCCTTTTTCATTGACTCATGACTGTCTTTTCATGCTCATACTGCTTTGCCACCATATTCCTACTGCTGGTGTCGGCCAAACTGTTGGTAAGCAAGAAATATCCAAAATCCGTTTGAGAGTCACAACTGCGTATTTTTGATTTCTTTTAATATCATTTGAACTCTTATTTTTGTTACTTTTGAACTTTGTGTGCTTTGTTTTTTTCATAAAGGGTTTATATCCAAAAAGAGCGTACTAGTAGTATTACAACCAACCAACCAACCAACAGGTGTGTTTGCGCGTGTGAGTTGGTGTGTATCGGTTTGTAGTTTATAGCTATAGACATAGCCAGAGATATGTTTAGAGCAAATCATACACTCCACTATTTGTCTCTAAGGTGGTCGCAATTTAGACCATCGGACCTAAAGTCGCATTTAGGACAGCAATATTCGACGTTACAGCATTTCAAAAGTCTCCGCTTTGGTCGTTCACCATGTTTTTGCAAGAGTCAGAAAAAACCATACCCTTATAATAATAACCCCTACAGCAAGGGCGGAGTTGAAGCTCACCTTAATATTGCTAATGCTTCTTTGTCTGCTAATTCAAAACTCTTGTACTCTACTATTAACCCAATCCCCCAATGGAAGTCTAAATTCAAGCGACAAGGGTTCCGAATCAGCCCTTTGCTGGCCAGTCTAGTAGTGGGTGGAATAGTAACTGGAAACTTGATTTATTACAACTATGAGACTGTGCAATTTGGTTTCAAGGCCTCCCAAAGGTGTGTTTTGGCAGGAAAGATCGCGTTCTTGGTAGGATTGGACTATTATAGAAACTTTCCATCCTTACCAAAGGCAGATGATCCTAATACAAGCGATGAGGAGCGACAGGAGATTTTGAAACAGAGATCTATTGTGCATAAGAGATCAGCTGAGCGAGTTTTGGAGGGCATGAAACGAAACGGCGGCGTTTATATTAAGCTTGGCCAACATTTATCGGCAATGAGTTATATTTTGCCCCCAGAGTGGACAGAAACCATGGAACCTTTGCAGGATCAATGTACTCCTTCGAGTATTGCTTCGATCGATGAGCTGTTTCAAAAGGATTTAGGCCAATCTATTCACGAGATGTTTGAATGTTTTGATCCAAACCCTTTGGGTGTCGCATCGCTTGCTCAGGTACATAAGGCTATTCTTAAGGATAGCCATAAACATGTTGCCGTCAAAGTCCAACACCCCACTGTGAGAGAGTTTGCCCAGATCGATATTGCCACCGTCACGGTTTTGTTCCAAGTTATTCATAAGGCATTCCCGGAATTCAAGTTCATGTGGCTCAGTGACGAGATGAACCAGAGTCTGCCGGTCGAGTTGAATTTCAAGGTTGAGCGTCAGAATGCCGACGAAGTATGCTGGAATTTCGCCCATGTCGAAAACTCGTGTCTTCATATACCTGAAGTTTATGAGGCATCTGAGCGGGTATTGGTAATGGAATATATTGACGGAAAGCGTATTGATGACCTGGACTATCTCCGTGAACACCACATTTCTCCATGGGATGTCTCTCAGCAGCTTGGGAAGATCTTTGCAGAAATGATCTATAGCCACGGTTTTGTACACTGTGATCCGCATCCTGGAAATATAATGATCAGGGCTGCCAATCCTCAGACTTCGGATCACGGATACAAATTTGACATCATTTTGCTTGACCACGGACTATATAGACGACTAACACCTGCTTTCAGATCCCAATATGCTCAACTATGGCAAGCACTAATGTGTGGCGATGAAGACAGGATTCGCAAGATATCAAAAGAGCTGGCTGGAACAGATCTTTACCGACTTCTCGCATCTATCCTAACAGGTCAGCACTGGAAAGACATTGCCAACTCGTCTCTATCATCAAAAACAGCCATGGCCGAATTTGATCTTGACGATGTAATGGAAAGAACCCCAAGGTTCATTTACAAGATTTCCGATATCTTGGCATCAATGCCTCGCGAGCTCATCTTGCTCCTAAAAACAAATGACTTACTTAGATTAGTCGATGCACAGCTATTCCGTGATGCTCCAATTGAGGTTCAGAATCGCGCACAGCTCAAAATGTGGGCAAATCTAAGCCATTACTGCTTGATCGCCATATTTAATGACTCTATTGCTAGAGCCAGAACTGCTTCTATGGATCCGACCTTGTATAAAAAGAAGCGTACCAAGCTGACAAAGATTTTGCGAGTTACAATGTCCTATATTAGATTCTGGGCTGCTGATTGGCCTTTGAGTATTTATGTATGGTGGCTAAGCGCTCAAGACTGGTGGTATTATATCAAACTTGGCCTAGGTGTTGGTAGACAAAAGAAGCCCAGCATGCATTAGATGCTCTTTAGAATTTCCTTGCTAACCAAATGATTTCTTGTAAATTCTTTGTGGTTAGATTTCAAAATATAATGATAGACAAAAGTTGATCTTGAAATACATGCTATAGCGAATTTGTTTTGGATAATATAAAAATGAGTTGGTAAACTAAAATTATAAATGCTAATGTATTATATTTGTTTGATTTCATGATATAAAAATTACTGTCATGGTTTTGTTATTACAGATCCATATGCTGTAATTGTATGGCTGGTCATGAGTTAAGTTTCATAAATACTAAATAATAGACCTATGTGCATGAAATAAACATAGTGATATGGATATAACTTAGCTGATATCAGAAGGCAGAAGTTTATAATTACAAGTCTAGCTACTTACATGGATTATTGGAATGTGCTTGACAACTTCAGCGTCAATGATACACTCCTCCTCCTTGAAGTTTTGGATTGTATGGCTCTCGTTCTTTTTACGTTCCCACCCCTTCTCAACACACACAACAAGCTCCTTCAGCCTTAAATTAATATCACCAACTGCCCTTTGAACATCCTCAACTACCAACATCCCCATTGGCCAAAGTTTTCCAAACTCGTCGCGAACTTCTTGGACACCAATGACAAGGAGACCAGATGGTGATAGACGTTTGTACGCATTGTGTATACAAGCTATAAGATTGAGTCTGTAACTCTTTATATGTCTGAAGCCAATGCTCGATTCGGGAATATGAGGAATGACAATGAGAGCCAATGGTGCATCATCATCATCCTGATCCGAAATTATAGGTTGGTTCATAAGCTTTTTATAATGACCAACATCCTCCGATTCTTCGCCAAGCTCTGATACCAAGCCAAGGGCCAGCAGTCGATTTTGGTTTTCCCTGATCTTGGCTTGTCTTTCCAATTCGTAATTTGAAATTTCATTACCATCAGCATTGATGTCGAGTCCTTTTAAAGTATTTTTTGGGTAAAGGTATATTTGTTATTCATGTCTTGCTTAGGCATTGAGACATGCTCAGTTCAAATAGGTTAATTACTTACCAAATCCTCCTCCTACACCTCCTTCTTCCGAATAGGTTGGATTTTTAGGCACCTCCTTTGCTTCTGGGTCTATGACTTCCAGTTGAACGTGCTCCCAGCTTGCACCATCCCGTCCAAATCTCTCAACCATTCTGGACATACAAAGTTGTGGCAGCGTATACTTGCCTTGAGGATGGAAGGTCCATACACTGCCCATAACAACACTTTTGCGATCGATAGGGCACTGAGGAATGGGTCTTATTTCGCGAGATTTTACTTCTATCATTTCCTCTTTATCTTTATCTTCGGGAGGCAGCGATCCATTAATTTCTTTATACTCGTTATCAGAAAGTATCATTCTGTCAATCTTATCCTTGGGTACTTTTCGAAGACTCAAGATAAATTCATGAGTGAACATCAAGAAATCAAACTGAACACACAGATAAGTTCCAAGGCCCATGGCTTGACAATATCGCTGTCTTTTGATAACAACTTCGTCGATTTCAAATCCTTGGTCAATGTACCCTCTAATCAGCTGGAACCCGAGTGGGATATAAAAACACTCTGCTCTGTTATCACCAATTCCAACAGTACAGTAACGACCCATTCTCAATAATCGCCATGTTTCGGATATGACATAGCTCATCTCCTTATGAAATTGATCTGGTCCAGGAAAACGACTCAAGTCACCCTCAATGTATGTAGAATAGGCGACACAGTCTTTATAGGGTGGGTGCGATAGGACGTGGTCATACACACATTCGTCTCCAAAGTACATTTGTGCTGTTTTTCCGGGAATTGATCTTAGCCTTCTCGAATCGCCTTGCAGGATAACAGCTCTATACTCTTCGCTTAATCCCAGAGATGGTGGTACCGCAAAGCTCGAATTCCTCTGTGCAAGCATAACAGCTGCTGGGTTGATATCCACACCAACGCATTTTCTCCGTAGCAGGAATGACTCTATAGAGTCTGTTCCTCGTCCCAGAAATGTCGACAATATGCGCTCCCCAGGCTTAGTATATCGCAGGATGGCTCTCCTTACTGTCTGGGGAAGCCATGTCCCATGATAGTCGGTGCCCGAATGAGATGCCCAACGTGGCGCACGAGCTGGTATATCATAATATGTGGAATCGACAACAAGTGAAAATATCATGCTTTCTGTTGGCCCATACGACTCCAGGAATCCTAAGCCAGGAAGTTGGTGAAGCGGAGTTCCTTGTGATAATGCATCGGCATCATCGACATTGGCTGGATTTTTTTCTGGCGGTTGTGAAACAGCAAATGTCTCACGGGAAAAGTAAGGATTATTTTTGTAGTCTTCTATAGATCCAACATAAATTCCTAATGAGGAAGATAGAGTCGAAAGCGATTCAATGATATTGTCAGAACTATTTAGTGTATTCATAGATTGGATGCTGCCATCATTGCCATTTGGAATATTTGACATAGTCTGAGCCAAGTCTTTTATTGAAGTACCAAAAGGATTGAGTGCCTCAACTTCTACACCCGCTACACCCAGAATCCCTGCACCTGGCAGAAGTCCCGAAGAAATGGCAGTGGTTAAATAGTTTTCACTATTTCCAAAACCTATTGGGGTAATGGAAGATAGAGAACAGGCAGCCAAAAAGCAAGGTTTGCAGATCAGCTTCCCGTCACAGCCTTTATGCCAGCGCTTAGACTTTGTACACAAACAGAATTGACAATGTAATGCACCACCACCCTTCGATCTCGATTTCACAAACTCATTTCTCAATTTATCTATAGGCAAATATATCATATAGTCATAAAATCGAGATGCTGGTTTATAATATTGCCTCTATAGACAAAAACTGCCATTACTTACTAGTTGTATAGCTTGATCTGTGCTTTTCTAATGACGCCCATCTCTTTTTGGCAGCTATGCTTATCGAACACTCAACAAAATCTTCCTTTGGATGGTCATGTATAAACTCGGAATCAAAGCATGAGTTACACAAGTCAAACGCCGAGAAATAATCATCCTGGCATTTATTGCAAGTTCTCCATTTCTCGTCGCCAACAAATGTGTGTTCGCACTTGTCGCATGTATAGCTCTCGGTATAAGGATTCATTTCTTCCAATTTAGATTCATGCTGTGGACACCAGAACAGGATTCCCTTTTCAAAATGTGAAAGTGGCTTCTCTGTACATGAAATATGGTAGCTCCTATGACATTTTGGATCAAAGCATCCAATAGTAGCGCCCTTTTGATGGCATTTTACACAGCGAAGGCTACGTCCTCTCCTCATTGCAGCAGCTACATTGTACCACTTATTTGTCTTTTCAACCATCACGACTTCAGGTGAATACAAAGCACATGTAATATGAGCCCAAAATCTTCTGTGTTTGACCACACCATCGGAAAGTACTTGAGTACTCAAAAGTGGTATTTCCGAAATGAAGCCACTACCATTTCTGGATCCATCAGTATTGGATTCTCCCAAATCATCCTCACCGCAAAAGCCACAGCGGCGACGATGATGGTGCTTTTTAAGAATTCCGTAGGACTGTCCGGCATCCATAGGAATTGCATTTCCTTCTAACGACTGGGCATTGCTGACTCCATCTTGATTATCAGAATTAGCTACTGTATTATTCAATGAGTTGATGATTTTGTATCTTTTGTTAAACCTTTTGGCAAAATCACGAAGTGGATTTGCTTGGTTTTCTTCAGGATTCCAGGTTGGATCAAACTCATCTGGTTCATAACCCTGGATAAATCCGGCCAGCAGTGTGTCGGACTCGTCCCCCTCCTTTCCATTACTGACATGTTGGTATGTTTCTTTTCCAGACCCTCTGTCAATTTTATAAATCTCTACCAGTTTCTCGATATCGACGACTGGAGAGCAGGCAAATGAAGTCCTCGGATGCTTGTGATCATTCGGGAAATTTCCGATGAAGCACCTGAAAAGGATCAGTTTGTGCAAGAAACGGAATCACAGAAAGATCATTATACTGTCACAAATGTTCACGCAATGTGTAGTATTGCTTTTGCTGATATCTTCCCTACTTACCAGTGGCATAACTCGAAACTGTTATAGTCATACCCGTCTGAAGGTTTTTCGCAATGTATACAGTAATACCTGAATTGCTTAATAACAACCTGACACTGGTTGCAATATATAAGCCAATTTTCAGAGTCGCCAGGGTGCAATTCACAAGCCCCCTGGTCCGCTTTAGATCCATCTTCAGGGACAACGCTGCATGAGTCCTGCCCATTTTCAGCTGTAGCCCTTGCAATATTATCAGACGTTTTTGTTGAGGTTATGAACTCTAAGCTATTAGCAAGAGCATTAACTACCTTCTCCAGCTTTTGACTCCTCTCCTTCCTTAGCTCTGCTTGTCTCTTTTCTTTTATTCTACGGTTGCGACGTCTTTCTTCGCTTAGGTATTTTTCAAGTCGCTGGTCAGATTCTATAGTTTCAAGTAGCACTCTCAGCCGATCAGAATTGAACGCAATCCACTCATCAAATTTTGGTGGCCATCCGTCGCACCTGATCTTGAGTCGACCATGTTTGATGTTTAGAATAGTGCCCTCATACCACACCTTGTCAATACCACGGACCCTGATCCTGTCATTGATTTTGTAAAATATCAAGTAGTCCTTGGTAGACATAGTATTTTGTGGTAACTTGAATGTACCTCGGTCTTCTGGATGTTTTTCTAGCTGAGTATCAACGTCTTCCATCACAGATTTGTAAGCCAGTCGCATGGAAAGTGGGTAGGCACTAGGCTGCTTTTTCTGCTTTGTGGCTTGTTCTATAACATAGCTAAGATGTTGTTTCTTTGAATTACTTTTATGGACAGGTTTAATTCCTCTATCCCAGGCATTCTCCGCCTCCATCTCTACTGTTGAAGCGACATTCTCTGTAAGGATTCTTTCGGGCTCAGAATATTCCACAGACTCGATATCAACATAAACATCATCCTCGGAACTATCAATACTTTGTTCTTTCTTTTGATCAGAGCTCTCATCTTCTTGGATACTTTTTGGTATCATTATACGTTGAGAGTTCATCTCCAGCCATTCATCATATGATTGAGGAAAGCCCTCATAATGGATAAGTACTCGAAACGACTTTGTTTCTATTACTGTGGCTGCCCACCATTCCTTACTCCTGTCACGCAATGCTATTTTCAACCTGGGCTTATATAAGTCACTGTAATCCTTAACACGGAGAAGCTGTGGCAAAGGCTTGTATTCAGATAGTTGTTCGTCTGTGAGAGGATCAGCTTCTATGACCAAATTGCTGTTATCAGCATTGTCTCCGCTATCACCACCTCTTGTTGGACCTGAAATATTGGCTATACTCTTTATTCTCTCGTTTAGCCCAGTTGGGTCAATTCGCTTTTTGGGACCCACATTTCCTTGTTTCTTGGGTTTAACCACTCTTGATGTTTGTGGTGCAGCCTTTACCTTCAAGTACTCATTATATTCCTTCCACAATCTTGAAGCAATGGATTTCTCGACTCCATCCTTTTCTAGTGATGATAGTGCTGTTGCTGCAGAGTCAGCTTCAAGTGCTGGGTCGGGCTGAGATGGTTTTCGTAACCTGGGACTTTCAATATCTACCCACTCATTGAGAGAATGTTCCCAGCCCAAGAAGTAAACCAGCGCTTTTCCAAGTTTAAATGTAATAATTCTGCCTGCATACCAGTGCTTGTCTATATTCAAAACCTCGACAAACTCGCCTGCTCTCCACCCGTGATACATGGCAACCAAACCATCTTCTTCCTTTGCTAAGACTGAATGTGTTCTTCTTGTAAGGAAAGCACCTGTAGTCACAAAGTTTTTACTATTTGGTTCTAAAGAGGTTTCTTTAGTTTCGTCAACTTGATCAACGTCCTTAGATCGCGCTCTTGGTATGCTTTTTCGTTTATTACCCCTCTTATTTGCTGCCTTACTTTTAGAGCTACTAATACTCTCCGGTATATTCTCAGCGCCACTACCCGCAGTACTGTCTTTGCTTGATAGGCTGGCTTGGATAGGCAGTGGGTTTTTTCTAGGTCTTCCGACTGGCCTTTTAATATGACCAGTAGCTGGGATTGGTGACAATGAAGTTATAACCTTTTTGGTCGTTTTCATGCCTGGTTCCTTCATAATGCCTTCGGTTGGCTGAAGCGGTTGGCATTGGCTGTAACGATCATCATCTTTGGAATTACAATTACTATTCTGGTTCGCAACTTGTGAAAAAGCGGGACGTAATCTCCGTGAGCTCAAATCGACCCATTCATTAAATTCGCTAGGCCACCCATCATAACTTACAAGTGCCCGGGCCTTTCTAATAAGGGAGATACGACCTGGATGCCATATCTTTTCAAGACCGAGGACCTCTATCCGATCATCAAGTTGGTAGACCTTTGTACTGTACTGCTGGATGTCCGATATGTTGGAGATACCTAAACCATCTGTCAGTTTTTCTATTGTCCTGCGGGTAAGGAAAGCGCCTGTTGTATAAAATGCGGATTTGTTTTTCTGGACGGTTGGTGTTTCTTTGGGTTGCTGATCTTTAGCTTGTTTGTCTTGGATAGGATCACTGCATTCCTTTGGATTCTCGTCTGAATTCCAAAAGTCGGTTAGATCGTATACTGAACTTAGAGGATCTGATGAATCAGAATCATCAAGTACCGTGTTAACCTGGGACGACTGATTAGACACCATACCTGTGGTGTTTCCTAGCTCATTGGCGCCAAAATATTCTGTGGCCATATTAGAACTTTCATGGCTGTCAGTATACTTTTCGAGAATCTGGGCCGGTGTTATTGGAGTCAATGGTGAATCGGAGCCCTTGACCTTGGATGATCGTGGAACCGGAGTTGTAGATGATGATTCAATGGTATTTGCCGGACTTGGCAAGGCAAGATCGTCTGGAAACACATTGGCACTATTGCCACTTGGAGCACGAACTCTACGATCAATGCGTCTGGTCATGTAACTAGGCACACATTCGGAGCATACTCGCAATCCATCTACAATTCTTCGCAAATGTCGATTGTCTTGAAGCTTTCCACAAGAGCCACAAGGATGATCTTCCCTTTGAGCTTCCAAGATCTTTTGGTCTGTCTTCCGCGGCCTTCCGCGCTTGCGCTTTGGCAGTGCTAGATCAGGTCCTGATTCGGCACCATTAGCAGCTATTTTACAATGATTATTAACCGTTGGCGCTTTATTTATATCGCTTAAACGTGGTCGACCACGCTTTCTCTTGGGTGGTTCGGGAAGGGATACTGTCCCAGTAGTGACAGTAGTATTAGTGCCAGGGCTAGTAGCTGTGCCTCTGCTGCCACTGTCTATTATTGCATCCACATTGTCAACGGGTTTGCTATCTAACTTGTCCTCGTCGTTAGTAGTGTTCATGTTTAGTTAGTATGGATTTACATGAACCTTCGATTTACTAGCAACAATAAATGAATATGAAAAATTGTATTAGCAATAAAACAAAAAGCAATAGTGACTTTCAAAGACACAATCATGAACTTGAAGTATTTGCCCTATCAAACATTACAGCACCTGGAAAATATATTTAAAAAAGAACACTGGACTTCTCCCCAAAACAATAAAAAGTTGCTTTAAACAGGCCGGGTTCTGTGAGAGGCATGGTCAAAAAAGGCAAGGAGGCATTGAAAAAGAGACACACCTGGACAAATAGTGCTCAGCCACAATACAAGCCCAAACAATATTTGTGAGACAAGAGGTGTTGACTGGTTTTATGCAAGTCATTTGGCAGAGTGGTCTCCTCTAAAAGGGTACTATTATATCACCCTGGATATTAGCCAATCGCCACCTAGATTCCAGCTAAAATGTATGGGCTATGGGTTGATTTTCAGGGAATTTATGTGTGTATCTTCGGTTTCCTTTTGGCGGAGAACTTAGTATCTGCCAATGTGCATGAACAAAAATGCCCTAATAATATTAATTTTCCTATGTAAAATGCTGTGAATAACAATCAGGCAAGGAACATTGGATCAACAACTGTAGTAGACTTTATATGAGTGGTATTTTGCTTAAGATCAAGAACAAAGTGAATGTATGTATGGATTCCAACACTTTAACCCAATCATGTTTCCTTTAATATGGATAATAATTTATGAAGGGTAAATTTTGGTGACTGATGATTATAGCAGCAATCACAGCTAAATTGATGTCCAGTTGTACTAGTAAACATCCACCCTTCAAAAATTATTGCCCAAACGAACCAGAAAAGGATTTATAAAAGTCATTTAAAAAAGGCTTATAGAATACAAAACTATAAAATGATAATCGCTTTAAATACCATTGAATAACCTGATTGTGGTTATGATAAAGTCGCGTACAAAATATTGTTTAATATTTGATTTTTTTAATAGTAGACAATAACGTGCATTATAGCACTAAACATAAACCTCTGTGAAAATTAAGAAATAACCAAAAGACTGTGTTGTAAACAATAAAATACTCTTTACATCTTGTCGAGGTAACGGTCAAGAGGTGGAACTTCCTCAGAAAGACCCTTACGCTTACGGATGCCGACAACGACGTCGTTGACCTTACCGGGCTCGTTAGAGCAACCGTTCATGAGCTGCCAGTGATCGAAGACGCACTGAGGGAAGGCCTGGCCACCAGTGTTGGAGCGGAGATCAGCAGTGAAGCCGAAGGACTCAGCGACAGGGAGGTAGGCCTTGATGTTGTAGAGAGGAGTACCTGGGCGCTGCTCTTCAGCAAAGACGTGACCACGACGACGGTTAAGTACACCATAGATACCACCCATAGCGGTTTCTGGGCACTGAATGTCAGCCAAGAAGACGGGCTCCTGGAGACCAGGCTGGGCAGTGAGGCAAGAGGCGTAGACAACACGACGACAGGTAGGGATGATCTGACCACCACCACGATGGATAGCATCAGCGTGAAGGGCAACATCGAGAATGTTGAAGCGGCAACCACGGAGGGGCTCCTCGGCGGCGGGACCTTCCTTGGTGGCCCACTGGAAGGCAGCGACGCAAGAATCCTTGATTTCGTTGAGGTACTGGACGGCCTTGGTAGTGTCAACCAAGACATTGGGGCCAGTGGTCTCAGGACCGAAGCACCAGATCTTACGAGCCTCAGTGGGATCCCACTCGTACTTCTCAGCGAGGGCACGGGCACGGATCTTGGGGTCGTCACGGGGAGTGATCTTGCCATCTTCGATCTCGTCAGTGAGCTCTTCGTTGAGAGGAACAGCCTTCATGAAGATACGGTTGTGCTTGTTGGGAGACTTGGACAAGCAAGTGATGGCAGACTCGGACTGGACAGTTTCTCTGTATGAGACGACTGGGTCACCAACCTTGATGGGGACCTGAGCGTGGTCCTCTTCCAAATCCTTGAGACAAATTTCAAGATGGAGCTCACCAGCACCAGCAATAATGTGTTCACCGGACTCGGAGGTCAAGCACTGGACGCAAGGATCGGACTTGGAGAGACGCTTGAGACCTTCGACGAGCTTGGGCAAGTCGTTGGCGTTCTTGACTTCGACGGCAACACGCACGACAGGGGAGACGGAGAACTTCATGACCTTCATGTTGTGAGCAGTCTCGCTGGTGGTGATGGTACCAGACTTGAGCAAGAACTGATCGACACCGACGAGACCGACAATGTTACCGGCGGGGCAGTTCTCAATAGGTTCGATGTAACGACCCATCATAAGAATGGTACGCTGGATGTTCTTGACGAAGAGATCTTCCTTCTTTCCTGGGATGTAGTTGGGACCCTGGATGCGGACCTTCTGACCGGAAGCAACGGTACCGGAGAAGACACG
>JANBPU010000286.1:0-19676 GCA_027575805.1 Mycoemilia scoparia | reverse complement strand
GGGTCTTGACAATGTCCAGTGGATAGATTACCAAAACGCCTGTTATACCGGCCACCGCGCCATTTACTAGCTTCCCTACAAGCTTTGCTCCCAAAGATGTAGTAGCGACATTATTCGTTGTGGACTGTGTCTTAGTTGTGGTTGCGGTTGCGTTCATTTTGGAATCCGATCTAGTAAGTATTGAACTGGAAAGTGGTTATATCTGAAGCTCCAGACTTATAGTAGTTGTCGAGATAAACAAAGAAGAGGAAACATGGATAATAACTACTAACTCTTACATTTAGTAGTTTACAAGAGAAACAAATAAAGAAAAGGAATGATATGACAAAGTCTTAAAAGGTGAGAATAAGAGTCATCATTGATAATGTAATGTGCTTTTTTGTGAAAATGTGGTCAAAAATTTAGGTCTTATGGGTTAGCTTTTTAAACATCACATTTTGCATACTCTTCCTAAAAGCTACCAATAACAAAACATTAACAAGAAATTTTAAATACCAATACTGAGTAATATTCAATATCACAAAAAAAGCAAGAAAATAAAATAAAAATATCGTAGAAAATCCAGAAAAAAAAGAGAGAAAGAGATATTGGTAACTTAGAAGGCCTTTTCGCCTTCCCCCTCCTTAGGAACAATAGCATACTGGAACTCACCACTCTGCTCATAATCAAACATATCAAGAGCAACAATACAACTATCTCTAACAATCTTGACTGGATCATCTGTGAATTTCTTTAGAATCTCAAATACCTCAGGAGTAGCAACCGAACCCAAAGCTTCTGCAGCTTCGTGTCTAACCATTGGCTCTTCTTTAGTGTTAGCCAAAACTCTGGAAAGAGATGGGACACTGGCAGGATTTTGCATTTCACCAAACACAAAGCCAATTTCATGGCGCAATAGGGAACTAACTACATCAGTCTCCATAGCTTCGGCCAAAGCATGAACAGCATCATCGTTATTGATATCACGCAAAGCAAACAAGGCACGGTATCTCTTCCAAAGTGGGGCTTCCTGATCACACAGCATGGTTCTAAGTTCAGCAATTGACTTGGTGTTGGTAGTAGCAGGTACAGGGTCAATAGATGTGTGGACAGCCTCTTCTGGTGCGGGATCTTCCTTTTGTTTATCAGGAGAGTGATCATACTTGATCTTTTCAATAGCCAAGAGGCAGGTATCAGCAAGGGGTTTGCAGTCATCATTCAAAAACTTTTCAAGTTCGGGAATTGTATCTAGCTGAGAAATTGCACCTAGTGATTCAGCAGCTTCGTGACGGACCATGGCGTGGAGGGATGGGTCAGCCATGGTTTCGCAAAGTACGTTGATAGCATCTTTACTCTTCATTTGGCCAAGACAGTATGTCAATTCGTGCAAAAGCAGGTCAGATTCCTTTTCTTCTCTCAAACATTGGATAATGATGTCGACGGAGGGCTTATCAGCCAAGTTCTTCAAGCTAAACAAAGCACGGTATCTTTGGAAAAGCGGGGTCTTTGGATCAAGCAAAAGCTCGGCAAGCTTCTTGTGGGTTGGCTTCCAGTCAGCGACGTTACGTTCAATAAAAGTGTTGACCATATTGTTGTGAATGTGTGGTAGTTATGATAATACTGGGAAAAACAAAATTAAATATCTAAATGTTTTCAAAGAAATAATAAGATCAAGAGAGAAAGAGAGGGTATTGTGTAAATAGCAGGTCTGAAATACCAAGCGAAGGTCAGGCTATTTATACACATAAGTACGCTGGTTACCAATCCTCAAACCGAAATAGAAAGATGTCGCTGCTTTGTTTAGAGAATCTTTAAAAAGAAAGTGAGTGTAGAGCAGCTTGAGGAAAACTTTATTAAAAAACAAGTAAAATGCAAGTAGCTCGGACATTGCGCGTTTATGTGCATGAGTTTGATCGGATGATTAGATTGTGGGTTTACTAAAATCTCTTTTGAGTTGGCTTCAAATTTGATCATCGCTCTTCTACTGGGTGGTGTGTGATAGTATGGCACGACTTCTCAATTATCTCCTATGATGTCTAACTTTAACTACTATGATGCATATTCGTGGTCCGATAATTCCCCCCAACAATGCATTTGGCCCTATACTGCACTCTTTGATGCGTGCAAAGGTGCTTATGAGTAAGATCTTGGGCTGAAGCTTTGCTTGCTATATACAGTATCGGGGTTAGGTATGCACAAGGTGAGTATAGCGCCAGAAGAAGGTATGCGGATACTACCCAGCTTTTGCAGCATACTGAGTACCCCAATGCTATCGTGCATGTTAAACATAGGCATTTAATGTGATGTATAATTAAGATAAAGTTGTTTTTGTTATAATAGGTTATGTTATAGTAGGGAATGTATTTGAAAAGTAATTTTACTAGAACTTGAAATGCAGAAAACTACAAAGAAACATGGCTTTTTAAATTAAAGTGATATTCGGCCTCAACTGTTTTTGTAGCACATCAATTTCTAAACAATATCTTTCTTTCTAGAGCAGTATTTAGTGAAGATGAGGATTTTGCTGTTAAGCTGATGATCAGTAAGGTCAGTGCGAGGATCACTTTCCCACGCTCATCACATTACTTGACCGCCACATGATATCACAACAGAGATCATTGAGTAGAGTGCGATGCGTTGTATGTAATTGGTAGAGGTTCCTTTAAAGGTGTACCAGAATGTTACCTTGGACAACAGCCAATAATTACTAAGACTCCAGCTAAAATGTATGGGCTATCGGTTGGCTCACAGGGAATGTGTGAGGCTGTCTGATGTTCTCTTTTAGTGGGGAACTTGCCAATTGCACCCAATTAACTCAGCTGTCTTACCTTGAGAGATAAACTTTTACTTGCATTGTGACTTTCTTTTTAGACCATTAAAAGAAAATGGGGCCCCAAATTTCATCAACGTCATCGATTCAAGAAGCCGGTTTTGGGCATAGACAAAGTGAACCAGGGGAAGGAAGGGGAGTGTATAAAGCAAGGGGCTTTTTCTAATAAAGGGCCCTGTGGGTATATAGGCATTATTTTTGAAGGGCTAAAAGCAGAGTATACATGCCAGTGCATTAATCAATGACAATATAGGCTGGCCAATATGTATAGGAAAACTGGCCTGCTAGCAAAAGTTAGCCCTTCAAAAATAATGATCCATATGTCTTGGCCCTCATCAGATCGAACTTCATTTTGGCACCCAAGCGGATTGGTGGCCCACTGTTTGCCATAGAGCACACAAGAATGTATCCGGGGCACGTGAACAGATGGCCTGTTTATCATCGACACAACACTTGGTATTCACATTCCCTGTCCCCTTTGGTGCTCTAACCACTACTTACTTACCCACGCAGTCATCATCATGTACGTCTCATTTATAATTGATATCTGGGGCAAATGGTGTATGAACACACAGGCCCCTAGTCCACCAAAACCCTTTGTCCAAAGCTTCTTCCCTTTGGTCTATGACCATTCTTTACTTACTCTCCTTGCTTGTATTCTTCTTCATCTCTACATACTTTTTAGAGTATAGATTCAGTTCTCCCTGCCAATTCTTTTGTTGTATTTGTTTGTTCATACTTTTGTCGGTTTAGAGCGACAAATCTTACCCTATCCCCGTTTACTTTATCAACTTGTTTTATTATTATATTGCTTTTACCTCTTGAGCTCTCAATCTTCAGTTATGAGTCCTTCTAACACCGGCGACACTCCCCTATGGGTGCCCAAAGATGTGTCCTCTACCCAAATCGACGCCTTCCGTCAATATGTCAACAACAAGCTCAAGAAGGATTTTTCCAACTACGACGAGCTATACGAGTGGTCATGCGACGACATCGAATCGTTCTGGGCATCGGTGTGGGACTATGTGGGCATCAAGGCATCCGAGCCCTACACCCAAGTGCTAGAGCCATCAAAGCCCATGTCAGAGATACCAAAATGGTTCTTGGGATCCAAGCTAAACTATGCCGAAAACATTCTTGAGTCTCCATCGTCAAATAGCAACGTGGATAAACTGGCCATAATATCCACCGGAGAAAAGAGGCCAGCCATCAAAGTGACATTCCAGGAACTACGCCAAAGAGTTCGGAGCGTAGCAAGTTCTCTGCGCCAGATGGGCATCAAAAAGGGCGATCGAGTAGTTGCCTACATCTCGAACTGTGTTGAGGCTGTGGTTGTTATGTTGGCATCTTCGTCAATCGGCGCAATCTATGCATCCACTTCGTTAGACTTTGGATCAACTGCCGTGCTAGAACGATTTTCGCAAATTGGGCCCAAAGTTATATTCTCTGTGGATGCTACTGCATATAATGGTAAAATCCATTCTCATATGTCAAAACTGGAGAAGGTTGTAGATGGGTTGCCAACTCTTGAAAAGGTTGTTATAATTCCATTTGATGCTGATGCTGCTGCTGAGAATGCAACTTCGGGTATTGGGTTAGGTCAAGGAAAGGAAAAATGGACTACTTGGTCGGAATTTGTTGCTCCTTCTTCAGACAATCCCTTACCTTTGACTTATGAGCAGCTCGATTTCTCGCATCCTCTTTATGTACTATTTTCTTCAGGAACGACTGGAAGACCCAAATGTCTTGTACACTCTGCCGGCGGAATGTTGATTCAGCATCTCAAAGAACACAAGATTCACCAATCTTTGGGCAAAGACGACGTGCTGTTCTATTATACCACGACAGGCTGGATGATGTGGAACTGGCTGGTTTCTGGACTTGCTGTTGGTGCAACAATAGTCCTATACGAAGGCTCGCCGCTATATCCAGACGCCAGTGTGCTTTGGAAGCTTGTTGACGAATTTGGCATCACAGCGTTTGGAACATCAGCCCGCTACATTCAGACACTTGAGGACAAACAATATCACCCAAATGAAAATTCCAAGTTAGATACACTGCATTCCATATACTCGACTGCATCTCCTCTAAAGCCATCCAGCTATGCATTTGTATACAAACATATCAAATCTGATTTGTGCCTGGGATCAATCACTGGAGGCACCGACATATGCTCTCTGTTCTGTGGTGCCAACACAGGCCTGTCAGTCTATTCTGGCCATATTCAGTGTCGGAATCTTGGTATGGCCATCCAGGCTTACGGACACGATGGCAAATCAGTGTACGGAGACCGTGGGGACATGGTCTGTGACAAACCCTTTCCATGCATGCCAATAGGGCTCTGGAATGACGCCAATAACGAGCGCTACCTAAAGACATACTTTAACCACTATCCCGACATATGGTACCATGGAGATTTCATAGTAATAGATCCTGCCCATCATGGCGTGATGATGCTAGGCCGTAGCGATGGGACGTTAAACCCACACGGGGTAAGATTTGGATCGGCCGAGCTTTATGACATTGTAGATCAATGTGAGGGCATTGAAGATTCCCTGGTGGTAGGGCAACGCCAACCTGACCACAACGACGATGAGCGAGTCTTGATGTTTTTGAAGATGGCGCCTGGATGCACGCTTGGCGAAGATCAAATAAAGCAATTGCGAGCAGCAATTCGTAGCCAGCTGTCTCCTCGGCATGTTCCCGACTTGATTCTGTCGATCAATGATATTCCGTACACAATTAATGGCAAAAAGGTAGAAATTGCCGTGAAAAAACTGGTCAGTGAGCTTTATCGAGTTGCACATGAGCCGGGAAACACACCAGATGTTGCAAAGAGCATTGTTAAGCTTGACCCAAAGGACGTGAGTACGCTGGCTAACCCAGAGAGCTTGGAGCAGTTTTATAATTACCCTGCCATCTTTGCTTAGATTTGATGTTGATATTGATATAAAGATTTTTGGGGAGGTGGAGATGGTTTTGCGTGTGCGTGAGAATGTGACTTGTTTGATAAAGTCAAGATGTTAATCATGATAATGATGATGGAAATACCCCCCCCCCCAAGATAATAGCCAATTTCTATATAGATTTTTAAATTTGTTTATTGCCAAGTATATTTATTTATCACGCAATTTTGTTTACAAACTAACGAAATCTTCTATCAAATATGCGTCTTTCCTGAGATTTCTGGAGTAGTTGCCTCATTGCTTCTTGTCCAAGACTTTTGCTGCTGCTACTACTACTACTACTACTACTACTTTATCCTTTACATCAAAAGTTCTTCTACATGTTGATCCAAACATACATGCGAATGTTATTACAGTAACTTTCCCACACACACATACATACACACTACAAACAATTGATAACAGCCTGGAAATTGCTTGGTCAGGTCATGCGTAAATCCCTAAAATCTACAATGTGAGCGAATATGCGTTGATGTATGGGCGTGTTCCAGAAATACTGTGGGAGACCGAAGCTGATAATAAAATGTTTATATATATGTATGGTCTCTGGGAAATAACCAGGAGTTGCACACTATGAGGGAGCAGTTTATCACACATACACATCCTCTTATATGCATTATTTATAATAAAGACCCGCAAATATCATGTATTGATTGTCTGTTCTAGGTCACAAGCACGAAGAAATTTTCCAGGATGGGTTTGTATCAGTGCGCCCAAATGTGGCACACAATACCAAAAGATCTGGTCTTATCAGGCTCTGTGTGTTTATTTGCAAAAGACAGACAGCGATAGCAGCAATTGCTTTCATACAAGTGGCTGGAAAGGCTATCAAATTGTTTAGTCCACACCAGAGATTGTCTCGAGGCCTTTATCAGCATATTGTTCACATTTTGTTTATTAGCCTAAAGCCAATGACGATGCGGCGTGGCTCGGGTGTTAAAATTTTGACAAGATCATCACATTTCGTCTGGCTAGTGTGTCTCAGCTCGGGCGCACAGGTATATACGCATGCCCGTGTGTACATAAAATAAAACCAGCTCATCTGGCTGCTAATATCGGATATAGCGCAGCCAACAACACAGGGCAGGAGGCAGTCATTGTGCTGGCTGGTATATGGCGGCTAAGCACAAGACACACAATGGCAAGAAAAAGCCGTTGCTGAGAGCGTGTGTGTGAGTGAGTGTGAAAATGCAAATGAGAGAGGGCTTCAGTAAACCACTGCCCTATGTCATTTGTAAGGGTTCAATTCTTGGAATTGAGCCATTCCACTATCAGGATATACGCAGACAGATCTTTGAGATATTTTCAATCCAGGATGCGTAGGTAGAGGGCCATTATCAGCAAAGTGGAAGTCCATTATGGATAGCATAAATTGGGGCTGCTGCTGCTGCTGCCTTTTAGTATTCACATAGCGATAATCCATGACAATAACAAAATAAAGATTAGTCATGTTAAATGGCAATGTTTACAGCCATCTGGCCTGCTTACTGGCACACGCACACCCATCAGTTTTCTTTTGGAAAAGGCTGGAGTCCTCGAGAGGGGTGTTAGCAATAAAGCTTCAAGCTAACAGGGATTGCTCCAAAAACCCAGCCGGCCAGTCCGTCGAGCGCAGATGTCACAAATCAGCAGATGTAGATGCTGGGGCGATACTGCAGTCGAATAAGGGGGTAAGCTGGATGTGCAATCAGCATCCATGTATCCGAAAAATTGTCGATCTCTCGGTTTTTTTGTACAAAAGCACTAATACACGCAGAGCTGGATAGGAGAGCAGGCAGACAATGGGCGATAGCAACTAGCTAAGATCTTGATCGCTGAGCACAGCAGCGAGCAGTGTGTGGGTCGGCAATGCTGATGTTACTACTATTGTTGCCTATTAAAATCTGGAAACTAATTGGTATAATAGATTATCACCATTATACTTTGCACACAACCGAGGATGTGAGATGCAGGGATTATCGTCTTTTATAAGTACAAGGATACACAATCCCAGAGAAAGATCCTAAGAGTGGAGTGGGCCGTGTGTCAAAGACTTTGAATGAACAAGCGCGGATGTAACCCAAATATTTTTCAGAATCTTCCAACAGAAAATCGCCCAAGGAAAATTTGGCCGGCTGAATGGAGTCTCTCAGTAAAAGCCCATCTGGATCATGCAAAGCACCATGCTTCAAGTTATATTCAAATCCATCGGATGTATGGATGAAATTTATTATTGTCGGTAATTGGTTGCGGCTTGAATGTTTAGAGAGTTGGTTATACTTTGCTTTTAAATCCCCATTGTGGGCCCTTTGGCTAGCGAATAGTCTGGAAAAAGAGCCAATTTTGTATATTTTTCAAATGTATGGCTGTGCGTGTTGGTTGTAGCAGACAAATATTCTGTCCTACCAGGGACTGATTTGCCGCTATTAGAGAGTCCAGGTTGGTCAGTGGTTTACATACCTCCTTTTCTCTCTCTCTCTCTTCTGGGCCATACAGACACATGATATGGTGTGATGTGGGGGGTGGGTTTTTTGATAAAATGTCTTGAAATTGGATTCTAGGGAATATCAGGGATGAGAGATAAACATTGGATCTAGGATGAGTTGTTAGTAAATGATGTATCAGATCATTTCCTATAAAAGCTTATCGTCCTGACCAGACTTTAACTCAAGGATTCAAGAACCTTTCAATTTTCTTCCTCTCTGTCTCTCTCTCTTCTTCCCTCTTTTACCCCTTTCTGTATCAGCCACACCTTATATCTAAGGATCTTGGATGCATACAACCCCACTTTGTTATTAGTCTATTCCTTACTATTCCTAAACAAAGGGTATTTTACTTTACATTAATTTTATATAGCATTATATATAAACATGGGTAGAAAATCATCCCATTTCAGCACATCTGTCGAAGATGGCAAGCATCTCATCCATGAGGATGTTTGTCTAGGATCGCCTGAAACCACCGCACATGTCACAAAGCTCGAAAGCGACAAAGCGTATATGCTGGATGATCCCGCCACCAGGGAAGGCGACGAGGTCCTTGCCGACAACGAGCGCTGGCCCACCGAAGAGGAACTCGCCACAATGAACCGTGTTGGCGACCGTCTTCCCATCGCCGCTCTCTTTGTTGTTGCCACAGAATTCTGTGAGCGTTTCACTTTCTACGGTGTCGCTGGTCTATTCCAAAACTACATCCAGAACCCTTACAAGTCTGGCGATACTCCTGGTGCCATTGATGGTGGTCAGGGTATGGCTACGGCTTTGTCCAACTTCTTCCAATTCTGGTGCTATGTAACTCCTATTCTTGGTGCTATCATTGCTGATCAGTACTGGGGCAAATACAAGACCATTCTCTTCTTTGCTGTTGTCTACTTTGTTGGTACTTGTGTCCTCACAACTACCTCCATCCCGGCTTCCATACAGGCCGGTGGTGCTCTTCCCGGCCTTATCATTGCTATGATTGTTATCGGTCTTGGAACCGGTGGCATCAAGTCCAATGTATCGCCTATGGTCGCTGAGCAATATCCCCGCCACCGTCCTTTCATCCGCAGACTCAAGAGCGGCAAAGAGGTTCTCATTCACAGAGACATCACTGTTCAGTCCATTTTCAACTGGTTCTACTGGTCCATCAATGTCGGCTCTCTTTCCAGCATTGCCACTACCCAGCTCGAACTTCATGTTGACTTCTGGCCCGCCTACCTCCTCCCCACTCTTATGTTTATTTTCTGTATCGGTATCTTCATTATCGGTAAGAGATACTACGTCAAGTCTCCACCCACTGGCTCCATTCTTGTATTGGCCTTCCGTGCCTTCAGAGCCGCTTTCTCAGAATCCCGCAAGGCAAAGAAGGAAGGAAAAGTCACTGGAGAGGATGGCAAGCCCATTCACTGGATGGACTATGCCAAACCATCTTATGGTCGTGTAAAGACCACTTCCTGGAACGATGCCTTCATTGATGAACTCCGCCGCACTCTCAAGGCTTGCAAGATCTTCTTGTTCTACCCTGTCTTCTGGCTCTGCTACAGCCAAATGACAAACAATCTTGTCTCTCAGGCTGCTACCATGAAGCGTGGAAACCTCCCCAACGACATTATGTTCAACATCAATGCCATTGTCCTGATCATCTTCATTCCCATCTTCGATCGTCTGATCTACCCCGGTTTCCGTCGCTGTGGTCTGGAACTCCGTCCTGTTACACGTATTTTCCTCGGTTTCTGCTTTGCCGCCGTTGCCATGGCTTACACTACTGGTATCCAACAGCTTATCTACACCACTGGTCCCAACTATAACTACCCATCCACCAAGGTGCCCAACGATGTTTCTATCGCTTACCAGATCCCATCATACTTCCTTATTGCCATTGCTGAGATCCTGGCCTCCATCACTGGTCTTGAGTACGCTTACACCAAGGCTCCATCAACCATGAAGTCGGTCGTCATGTCTCTCTTCCTTTTGACCAATGCCGGTGGCAATATTCTTGCCTTTGCTCTCAACCCTCTTTCACGCAATCCACGTCTTCGTGATAATTACTTGGTTATTACTATTATCATGGGTGTCTTTGCTATCCTCTTCTACTTCTGCTTCCGCAAGTACGATTCTCGTGAAAGAGAAGAGAAGCTTGAGCAGGCCAAGCGTCTTAACGAACTCCAAAAAGCCAACCTTAATGGCGGCAACGGTGATGATGTTGAGTACTATATCAGAGAAAAGGATCATGAGAGCTCAGCATCTGAGTCAGGCAAACACTAAACAAGCAACCCAGCTGGTTTATTTATTTAATATTAGTAGAAGTCACTTATAAAATATCGTATTTTTAAACTTTATTTATTATTGTTCTCCTTCCTCCTCCTAACATTTTTGTATACATAAACGCACCAACTGTCGTGGTCTTATTGTTGCAAGAAATTGTGTATGTTTTAATAATATAATATCACTAGTTCAATAGTATATCCTCATACTGGGTCGTGTTTATGTTGGCAGTGCCAATGTAATAGAAAGTTGAAAGATCTTGTGTGAATTGACCAAATGGATGTCCAGTTTCACTAGTAAACTTTTACCCTTCAAAAATAATCGCCCATATGAATGATAGCTTTTGAAGCGTATCTTTTGGTGGCTAATGGTTATAGGGGCAATCACAGTTGATTATCAAAAAGCTACTATTCAGAAATTATTGTCCATATGTAAAAATAAACAAATAAATAAACTAGAAATATTATACAGCTATTATTTTAGGAAATATCAAGACGCATTAACCAAGCATGTCTATTAGGTTGATAATATCCCGTAAGCACCACTTTTGTTTTAAATCCAAATTTTTTATATAGTGCTACTGCATCAACTCTTTCTGGATCAACATGTAGTTCACAATACTTTACATTGGATGGAGCTACTATGGCTTTTCCCGTATTTGGCAAACATTTTCCACGAAGACACTTATTTATCGTTATGTCCATCAACTGACTTGCAATTCCTTGTTTTCGGTAATCTGGATGAACACAGATTGTATTAATTATCGAACCGCCATTGATACTTGTTACTTGGAAGTGGATATATCCCATTACTATTAGTTGTTTGCTTTTCCCTTGATCAGTCAAGTTGTTTTTGCCAATAGCAGAAATTGTGTATCGATTTGGTTTCTGGGATTCGGAAGATAATAGATCAGTGCACTCGATCTTTGGGAATGTTTTTCGTTCTAGCTTTTGACATGATGCCAGTACTTTTTTATAGTCATCTTGGGTCGGGAGAAGTGGATCGAACAATGTCTTTTTGGATTTGGGCGGTATTGGCGATATTAATATATATTCAATTGGTGACATTATTGCCTTTTAACTGAACGCATTAATAAATAGCACTCACATATATATATATAGCAATCAAGGAGGGAAAAGTTACCAAAGATCAAAAGACTACCATCCAAAACTAAATTGACTGTGATGCTTTCCACTTAACTGATCAGTACTTAATCAACTGATTTCACTACATTTTATTCTTTTTTTCTGATCACACTTTTTGAATACCCTTGTTGAGCCATCGACTGCTTTAGTAAACCTCAAGTTGATTTTGACTTCAAATATACACTTGCTTTCTAATATACACAGATATATCAAAAATGGTTAAACGTTACAAACCAAAAAAGAAAAGTGCCACAGAGCCAGGGCCACACGATGACAAGCTGTAAGTGTCTGTGACCTTTTTGAGCCTGAATTTCGAAAACAATTTGGCAAATACTAATTGCATTATAATAATACACATATTGATGCGCACAAATAGCGTGAGAGACTTGCCACCTACAAAGATTCTCAGCGGAGGAAATGATATCAGAAGAAAAAAGAAGAAAGCCGTCCTCAATAATACAGGAAAAGCCGGTGGCGGTCTACAAGTGACTTCAGATATGCCAAAATCATTTGCTCGGTTAGTCAACTTTGTCAACAAAAAGAAATCCCAAGATGAACAAGAAAAAAAGGCTCAAAAGTCCAACAACAAGAAAGGACAAAATAATAAAGGAAACAAGACCAATGCAAACAATGATGAGGATGGAGTTCTAAAGATCAAACCAGGAGAGAGTTTCAAAGCATTCAACAGGTAGATATATATTTGAAATCCCTTATCATTACATTATGAAAGTGCGCGATATTTGTATACAGGGTTCTAGAATGTATTTGTAATTTCCGGATCATAGACGTGTAAAAAGAAGCATGGAGAAAAAGTTACTTCAATCTGATGTTCCAAATACAAGGCAAAGTCAACACAGCTCTAATGGCACCAGCTATGGCCCCGATGGTCCTGAAATATCAAACATAAGCGAAAGAAAGAGAAGAAACCAAGAAGTTAGAAAAGAAAAACTCAAGAGGCAAAAGAAAAAGAAGGGCCTACAAGATGATAGTGGCAGCGAGGTAGAAGATGACATTGAAGTCGATGACCAACTTACAGAAACTGCTCAAGGGACCCAAGAATCTGCAGCCATTATAGAAAGCAGTTTAAAGAAAACGCAAAAACAAAAGCGTCAACTTCAGCAGATAAAAGAGAATTCTGTAGATCAGGACGAATTGGAAAAGGTTACGAAATCACTGACCAAAAAATCTCATTTAATGCAAAATGCTTCGGATCAACCACGGTTTAATGAGGTTGCTGAAGCTCCACCAGTATTCACTTCATTACCAAAGGCACGGTTTAAGAAGATGGTTCCTATTGCTGGCACCAAGGAGGCTAAAGAACAGGCTAAAAAGAAAGAAGCTGAAGCCATCAAGAAGATGATTACGAGGACATCGAGGTTAACTCCTTTAGAACGAATGCAGCAACAAAGGAAAGCCAAGTTGGCAAACAAGATTGGTGGCGATAGCTCTCCAGCTGAAAAGCAGGCACTTGAAATCGAGAGACAAAAAGTCATTCAGCGGTACAGAGCTATCAAGGCACAAAAAATTGCAGCAAACAACAACTCTAATACCATTCCATTGCAATAATAACAGTAGCAGTAATAACAACACCATTATATATCTATTTATAATTATTGCAATAAATATACATACTAGTTTATGACGTAATATCACATTTTCAAATTCAAATTCCACATTTATGTAACCTTTTCACTGATCGCACTTCTTACTTGAGAGATTAATGACCATTTCCAATGTCAGGACAAATAAAAAAGTGACGAAAAAAGAAAGAATTTTTGTTTATAGAAATAATACTAGTAAAAAATTGAAATGTAGGAAAGTTAACTACAAACATCCAATTAGATGAAATTGTTGGAACTAAAAAACAATAATAATGATAATTGACCAAACGAGTGAGCAAGAAAGTTCCACATGCAAGAAAAATTGCTTTTCAGCAATTGGGTTCGTAAATATCATGCTACAACGATCACTGCCACTACAGCAGACGTGGCTTTACTGATCAACATTCATCCCAGAACTTGATTCTTCGTCACCATGATGATGATGATGATCTAGTGGAGTTCCGTCTTCATCAATACTTCCTTCTTCGCCCTTTTCACTTCCAAACCTCTTTATAGACCAAGATTCTGGTAACTCGTTATTATTAACCCATTCAATCGCCAAAGGATCGTTCAATCCTTCTATATTAGAATTGGCCTTTTTCATAGCCTCCTCAGCCTGCCAACGTTCTGCATACTGTGCCATGACCCAGTTTCCATCATCATTGACCTCGATATTTGTCACAATACCAAATTTGCCAAACTCTTCTTTCGCAATAGGCAAAATGGCGGGTGGTACATTTGTGACTTTAATTGTACGTGGTCGTTTATCGAGCTTCATTGCACTATGTGAAAATGCTGGCCCACCACCAAATGCACCTCCTCTTCCTCTCCCACGTCCTCTAAAGTTATTATAATATGTAGGGCGGAATGTGGGTGTGATTCGATTAGCGCCAGAAGTGGGACTTAGACTGTTTGCTGCTGCTGCTGCTGTTGTTGTTGTTGCTTCTTCTTCAGCCTTGAGCTTTTCAATCTGCTCTTTGGTATCTGTTATAAGCGTGTCGAGTTTCTTTGCCATCTCCATCAAAAGTTTCTGCATTTCTTCAGTTGCGCTGGGATCCTCTAGTTTAGCTACAACATCCCTTTGTTCCGCAATGTAATTTTTTAACTTCTCGACCAACTGCTGCTGCTGCTCTTGTCGTTTCTTTGATTCGGCCTCTTGTTGCATGGTGTTATTGTAGAAAGTGTTTTGTGGTCTGGGACGATAGTGTGGATTAAAAGGACGGGGTCTGTATGATTGTTGTTGGTGCATCCATGGTTGTTGCGGATGACTCTCACCAGCAGGATTAAAAGGACGATAGCCCCCACGTCCTCCTCCCCTACCGGCATGATGGCTGCCGTTATTGAATTTTTGATATGGAGGTGGTGACATCCCTCCTGCGGGTGAGTTAGGAGAAAACTCGCTGCCTGTTGGGGTAATGGATGACAATGATTGATTTGCTGGAATCTTTCTCCAGTGAATTTGAACAAATCTGTTTCCAAATATAGGCTCTGGAGAATTATATGCAGTTTTTGCATCTTCTTCTGACTCGAATTGGACTAATCCCTTGCTATTATTTTCAAATACGCGGATGGCCTTGATGGGTCCAAACGAGGAAAAGAAATCCCCTATAGAAGCCTTGTTCAGATTCTCAGAAGGAATCTTTGTAATAACAAGCTCTGTTTTGGATTCTTCCATTTGGATAGCAGGTTCAGCATTATTGGGATTAACAGGGAAGTTCCCTGGTGGCATGTTGGATGGTCTCATTCCTGGTCTGAACTGATTAGGGATAAATGGTCTAAAGCCAGGACCACCACCAGGAATCATTGGGGCCATATTAAACATATTTGGCATAGGTCTTCCTGTATTACCCATCATTCCCTGTGGTCTGAATCCGCCTCTAAAACCGCCATTGCCCATAGGGTTTCGTGGTTGGAATCCTGGACCTCCCCTATGGTTTGGGTTTCTATTGTAATTATTACCACCACCTTGACCAAATTCATTGGATCTCTCATCAGTGGATTGATTTCTTCCACGCTGGTAATTTGACCGAGGACCTAAACGGTTGCGAATATCAGAGTTATTGTCTTCATTTCCCCATCCTTCATCACCACTTCTGTCTTGCTCATTGCTCCTTCTACGGTCAGAACCGCCCCATCTATTTGGCGAACACGATCTATCGCGATGGTTATTATATCTACCACCACCACTTCCAGGTGACCGACTACGCGAGCGGCCTCTATTCCTGACATGGCTATTACTATACCTATCGCCACTTTCTTCTCTTGAGCTATGTTCATCAAAGGACTCCTGTCTATTTTGTGATGAATCTCCCATGCTTGACCCATCATGTGTCCGTTCTGGATAAAAGTCTCCCCTTATTAATCCTGGAACCAAGGGTCCCAAAATCTTCTCTGTGTTGTCTTCGAGAAACTCCAGGAGATTTTTATGCAAAAAGTCGTGAAGTTCTTCATCTTTTCGATCCTCACACAAAAGAGTTAAAATAAAATCGGACAACGTTTCTGCTGTATCTGCGTCATAAGAGCTACGAAAGAAGCAAAAGAAAGTGATAGGCGTTAGCAATTTTGTTATGGTGTAGATTTGAATGACGCAAGTTTACTTTTTACATGGTCCATTTCTTGATAAAAGTAAGGCATAAATGGAATTGGCCAAATAGTTTCTGGTACTTACAATCCATGAAACAAATTTGTTGCCCAAGCTTTGAAATGGGGTTCGTTGTGTTTTTGAATTGCCTTCATTATAAATTAATGTCTTTGTGTTTATGTATGCTCTATCTAGTTAAGTGTATAGAATAGTAAAAAAACAAAGCAAAGTCAATACAAGTTATTTATATGGGCGTCAGTCAAAGCAAAAACCTAAAAATGCATGATGCGTCTCTCTATAGCAGAGAGACATTGGCAAATTATTTACAAAGTAGAGCAATTATGATTAACAGATTACTTTATTATTATTTTAACTGAAACTTTTAAAAAGGTGTGATTAAACAAAATAAAAACTATACTAACAAATAGGTTGTGATTTTTAAAAAAGAAACTAATAATTGAACTTATACTATAAAGAAGACAGATGGCTATAATACCATCATGCTATACCCTTGTTATATTTATTTATGGCCTAAGAATTTGAACAAGAACATAGGCTGCTGAGATACCAATGACAAAGAATGTATAGAAGACAGCAGCAATAACAGTGTGCTTGTTTGCTGGATCAGATATGTCAGTTGGGTAGGTTGGTATCTGATTTTCATCTCTAGACACTTCAGAAGTTTGATATTCCGAGATGGTTTCTGAAGGAGTCTCTGATGTAGTTTGTGAAGTAGTTTCTGAGGTAGTGGAAGATGTTGATGATGTGCTTGATACTGTGGTAGAGCTCTCTGTTGAGCTTGGCGTTGGTGTACTGCTAGGTGTAGGAGTACTACTAGGAGTTGGAGTAGAGCTTGGCGTTGGTGTACTGCTAGGTGTAGGAGTACTACTAGGAGTTGGAGTAGAGCTTGGCGTTGGTGTTGAGCTCGGTGTAGGAGTGCTGCTAGGAGTTGGAGTAGAGCTTGGTGTTGGAGTAGAGCTTGGTGTTTGTGTTGAGCTCGGTGTTGGAGTGCTGCTAGGAGTTGGAGTAGAGCTTGGCGTTGGTGTACTGCTAGGTGTAGGAGTGCTACTAGGAGTTGGAGTAGAGCTTGGTGTTGGTGTTGAGCTCGGTGTAGGTGTGCTGCTAGAAGTTGGAGTAGAACTAGAAGGCTCTGTAGAGCTTTCTGTTGGAGTCGTCAAGGATGACTCAGACTCATACGAAGAGGAACTTGATTCTGATGTTGGAGATTCTGTAGAGCTCTCTGTCGAGGATTGTTCAGACTCATATGTAGAGGAACTTGATTCCGATGTTGGAGATTCTGTGGAGCTCTCTGTCGAGGATTGTTCAGACTCATATGTAGAGGAACTTGATTCCGATGTTGAAGATTCTGTAGAGCTTTCAGTGGGTGTTGTCACCGACACATATGTTGGAGTAGGTGTTGGAGATGGTACTGATTCATATGAAGGAACAGTTGGTATTGAAGGAGCCGGTATCGGGCTATATGTGGGGATAGTTGGAGTTTCATCTGTTGGGACTGTAACTCTCGAAGTGTATCCAGGTGACTTGGTGATTTGGTAGACATCATGCGTTTCTGTTCTTTCTCCAGGAGGAATATTTACTTCAACACCTGCCTCAACTCCAATAGAAAGTATGTTCTTTTCGGCTTTACCAGGTTTGTCGTCGTCTCCTACCTTTACCCCCGCGCTGGCACTGGCCGAAAGTAGTGGGTAATTTTTTGTTACCTCCACCTCCCCAATCTTTGTAAGGTAGTAACCACCATTATCTTCTTGAGCTTTGACACCCAGTGCTAGAATACTAATGGTATATACTGCTAAAGACACCTTCATCCTAAATTTTCCATTAAAGCCTATCATTGTATCGAACTGGCCGCTATGCACCGTCTTTGGAGTTCAGATTAGGTTTATATATATACAAGGCAACAATAAATAAGAAACTAAGGAGAAATTTATGTATGTGTGTGGAATTGTGATTTAGGGCGGCGATGGTCTTCTGTTATAATATTGCAGTGGCTCAAGAAAAACACGATCAGCAGGGAAACTCATATCTCTCTCTCATCACGCCCTTGCTGCAATGGCTATTGTGCCCGCTGTTTACAAGTCTGCTCAAAATCAGTGAAAGATGTACCAGACCACAGTGCGACATGCATAAGTGGATGTTCTTCTAAGCCCACTTGTGAGAAAAAATAACAGAATTAACTCTGACGGTGTACCAAGGTGCCGTACATGCATGGCAACTCTTGTAAGCAGCACCAATAGATATCTTTGGCTATCCAAGAACAGACACACTAGTCGCTGTGAAATACTCCATTTCGCCTTTTATTCTCACCAATATCGCAATATTTTTAGACGCCTCTCTATTGTCCAACTTGTATGCAGCTTGACACAAGTTTGAGGTTTTCTAATAATCGTCTGATGGTGGTGGTGGCAACAGCAAAAACATCTGTATATTACTATTCTCTGGGGAATGTATGATTATATTGTGCGTTTTGGATACACATATTTTATATTTATGATTTTTTATGGCTCTGCTCTAATAGTTTCAGCACTGAAGCACAGAGAAATGCCATAAAGCTCTATAAACTAAAGGGTTTGGGGCTATTATTATTTAATACGCTTGTGTCCACTTGTCCTTTAATTACACACCCTTGCCAAGAAACTGACTGGAGCTAGTATGCAATGTTGGAAATACAAAATAATCGACCTCATATCTATGTGGATTACTTAGTCTGTGTGACTCAACAATTCCTTGATAATCAATGATGTGTGTATTCGACATTTGACGGCTATCAAGAATAGAGAAGAAACAAATATATGGGTGGATATTTTTGAAAGGCGGCCTTTACTAACAAATAGTGGTCACTCATTTGGCTGTGGTTGCCCCTATAATCGCTGTCCACCAAAAGGAGGTACCCTTCAAAAACCATCATCCATATAAACAAACCAATATCTAAAAATAACACAGCAAAACCTGACTCGACTTTTTTCTTTAAAAGTGAATGATCTGCACTATGGCCTATTAATACACCTTCACTACAACAGGGATAAATCTTGATAGTAGATAGCGCATTTTATGCTTTATAGTTAATATTCAGTCTATTTTGAGACATTCTGCAGACCATCTAAACATAGGTTTGCCTGATGGTGTTAATACAAGGTTTCTTTGTCCTGGCAGCTAAGCAGCAAGAATAACAAAAGGCCCAAAGACCACTCCAATGGATTGCCCAGAACTGGCATTATTGTATTTCCCATATAGATGTCACTCCATGACTTATATAGTAAGTGTCAATAAATGGTGTTTTACAAGAAAATGGACCATCAGACTGATAATGTCTTCAATGCACCCCAAATCTTTCAATACCAACACTATGTTAGAAAACAAGTTACTTGACTGTGGACAATTGCATATAATGTTGCATATCTTGATGATATATACATATGAGTAGTGATTTTTGAAGTGTACCTTTTGGTGGACAATGGTTATAGGCGCAATCACTGCTAAATGTATATCAGTTTTTACTAGTAAACATTCGCCCTTCAAAAATAATCGCTAATATTATGAAGAGCGATGTGACAAAAGGTTGAGTCTATGATTGAGTTTTACTCATTATTGAAGCTAAATAGCGTGAGTTTAATAATTATGTAGGTCAATTAATGGGATTAGGGGAAAGAAAATTTGATTGTGTAAGGTGATATTTTTAGATTCTTCAGTAGAAAATGCCCGACATTTGTTTCAAGATATGGCAAGATCCAAAAAATTATTTCGGGATGTGAAATAAAAAATGCTCTCCGTCCGGGAATTGAACCCGGGTCTCCAATGTGACAGACTGGTATACTCGCCACTATACTAACGG